>KK115735.1:94280-121718 GCA_000611955.2 Stegodyphus mimosarum
TCATGATTAAATATTTTACGTACAATGCGAAGTAAATAATATGTAACTAAACAATCTTTTTCTGTTTGCCATTTATATTAATTCAAGAAACGAAAATACGCGAAAATGAAAATATATAGCTTATAAAATATATAACACAAAGAATACCAGGTAACACGATATTTAAACGACAATATTTAATCTATCAAATGCATAAAAAACATAATGAACTCCTGATTTTCAAGTAAAATAATTGAATTTCATGATTCCTTACAAGGTGGGTTGTTTTAAATATCAAGGAAGAAAATCTCCGGACGAAGGATTAAAATTACTGAAACTCCTCCAATAAAAAATTAAAATGCATATTTGCTTTAAAATGAGAAATTGAATACTCTTAGTTTTTGTAATTATTAGAGAGATTAGCGAAACACAAAGTAATGTTCATTAAAGATGGGAACGGCAGCATTTTTCATAATAAAAGCATATTTTGAATTTTAGTACCAGATGTATCAACTGAAGCGTTAAATTTATTTTAAGGTTTTTTTTTCTAAAATTCCCTGAGCACTATATTAAACAAAATATTCTCTCATAGAAGTTATTGGATTTCATGCATGAGGATAGTTGTTTGTTATGTTACTCTTCGGATGAATTTCCAGAATCTTTAATCTGAAGCAATTTTTCTCATGTGATCCATTGCGAAATTTTGAAACGTCAAGATAATTCATTGCACAAGTATACATTTTCTTATTTTTTTTGAAGAGATAATTTGTTATTTCGGAAAAGATTTTATATGGATATTTGTTTACAGTATTTGCTATTTTCATTTGTTATCTAATATTTCTTCATATTTTTAATAAAGAGTAAATATATATTTTGCTGCAACCAATATCTCAAGTACTTTTGATTAGAAACTGTAGTTAACACTGAAAAGTTTTAAAGGAGTTTAAATAAATGTCAATTTCGTATCCAATCATTTTTACTCATAGCAAATTAATAATATTCAGTAACTTCTAGAGATTTAAATTTAAGCAAAAAGCAACCTTAGTTTGGCATAGATTTTGAATAAACTTAAACTCTCTGGATTTCGAACGCCATCAAGCACGAACTTTCTTTCCTCTTCAGGAATTAAAAAGTAATTTCGGAAAAATTTTTTGATCCTGAAGACGAGTGGTCAGTTTCTGATTTCTCTCGAAGATGATAAAGTAGAAATTTACTCCAAATTAATTTTTTAATATTTATCTATTTTTCCCCTATTTTAAAATTTTGCATTGGCTTCTTTATTTTTCGATTTGAACCTCTGAAGAATTAATTTCGGCTAGAAGCATTTAACAGTGAAATTTCATGCATGGTGTTAATACGTTTAAGGGCTCAAACTGTTTTAGTAGAAAAAAAGTTCCGGGAATACAAATTTCAGTTCGTTTTATTATTTATTTCTTGTTTTTAGAGCAATCTGAATTTGCGATGATCTTGTATCTGCATTTAAAATAAGGCTATAAAATACGCTTAGAGACATAGTACAGATGCATAAATTTTTAGTCTTTCAATATAAATATCAGTTAAACACAACTGCTTGTGTAGAAAGCTTTCATATCTGTAGAAACAGAGAGTTCCTACAGTTTTATTACATGCAAAATCGCAGCAGTAAATTTTTACTGGTACATATCCCAACAAACAGTGGCATCACATGACTCATAAACTCACTCATCGCCACAACACGGAAAATGTTATACGCTTATGTCCATCTTTAGCATAACTCCCATGGATATCTATTGACCCCCCTTGAATGTTCGTATCGCATCACCTCAGGGGGTCTCGGGGGAATCCGGTCCTCTTAGCCCCCGGAGCATATAAGATATGCTTGGGAAAGAATCTCAGTAGATGTGAGTCATGCATTCATACTGAATATTTATTGGCACTGCAGGGGGGGCGTAATATGTTATTAGAAAGTGTTGGACGGTGCTACTGCGGCTTTTTCCTATTCTTTTTCCTTTCATTAGTCACGGGGTTGAGAGAAAACGTCACGGCCCATAAAGCTGTGAGTGGGAAAACGTGTTAAATTTTAGATCAGTTCCCTTTTTCTGATAGTCGTAATGGAATATCCTAGATTATGTATGAAATTCTTAATCATATGAGAAGTGTCTCTGGGTCTGCATGTCTAGTATCTTCTGAGTGAAAGCATTTAAGTGAAAAGAAGTGTAAAAATATTTGAAAAAACATAAAGTCCGAAGTTTTGCTCTTCGCGATGCTGTTTAAAACTTTATTATAACTTATATGTAAGTCGCTTCGCTGCCTTAAGGTATAAAACTACACTTAAATTATTTTACAATCACCACTGAGCAAAATATGTGTAATAAAAATGAACATTAATAACTTAAAAAAAGCTCTTATGCTATAAAATTTATCGTTATATCAATAATATTATATTGATATTTAATACTACTGCATAAAAGGATTATTACATTTAAAGTACATAGGTTTCAATATAAACATTTGAAAGTTGTACATAAAATTATTATTAATTTTTTTAAATATTTATATTTCAGTAACAATGCATTGACATTTGATAGTCATGGAAGATATTGCTATGTTTTAGTACGCAATAGTAAGCCCTTCAGTTATAACAAATAGCTTTACTGAGAACACAAAATGACATTTAACATTAGTTGAATTAATATTAAAATAAAGTGAAAGCAATTTAACAGCCTTTTAGTTGATTATGCTTTAAAATAATTATTTTTCAATAGTATTGCACGAACGTTTGATAAATCTGGATAAGAGTATTTCATTTGCGTAAATAACATCAGATTTCCAATTTATGGCAACTCTTTGCATTAACCAAACTTTAATATTTAAATAGGCTGAAAAATATTTAACAACATTTTAGTTAAATCAAATTACATTTCACTACATTTTATCTTCGTTTGATTATGCTTTTGTCTCATTAAAAATTCTTCCCAACAAATTTCAGCAAGTCATTTTAAAATTAGACTGACGTTGAAATTTAATATTTATAAAACGCGTGTTTAATTCTATGAAATATTTGATAAGAATATTTACTGAGAATATTTTAATTTTCACAAAGCCTTGCTCATAATTATTTTTATTGCTATGCAATAAAACAAAAAATATGCAATCTAGGTAGGGTTTAACCTTTTATACAAGCAAAAGAAAAACAAATTAGTGAAATATGAAATAATTTTACGTAATTATCATTTTTTCTTACCTTAACAAGAGCGAAAAATGAAGAATTTAACAAAGAGCATTGTATGAAGAAGTCAAATAAAGTACGAGTGTCAGAAATTTCCATGAGAAATATTATTATTTGCCCTTTCACTAAAGGAGGACTTCCATGTTAAACATATATTGCTCGATCATTAAAATAGCAAAATTTAAAAAAAAATTACGATGATTATTTTTTAATGCTAGGTTTTTATGAAGGATGAGATCAAATGTTTCTAGTAATAGTAAATTTGCATACTTTAGTAATTCAAAATCTTCCCTGTGCTGTGATAGAAAATTAGTATCAAAATGGTGGGATGGCTCGGATTTCACAATACAGGACATTAATCTGAAACTATTCTCTCCTTGTAAATTCATTTTCTATAATAATAGATAAACAGCTCCGCTGTGTTTAAAAATGCATTTTTAAATTTTTGGTAGAATTTTAAAGCAGTGAAGTTAAAAAGAAGTTTATATGCATGAGGAATCACTTTATTTGCCTGTTTACAGAACTGTTTATTTCCCACCCCCCTCTTTTCCAAATATTCAACTACCTTGTAGGTAAAAAGGTAAAAGTGCAAGAGACACCAGACACTTCACTACAGAATCGAACAGATATTGTCCCAATACACTACCCAGCTAGAATATGAAAAACTTGAATTTACTATATGCTATTTCTAAGTAATACTGGAGTTATATATCGGAGTTGTTACACTTAAACACTAGAGAAAAATAACATACAATTATATACAAAGTTATGTACATGCAAAGTTACATAAATAACACAAACTCTTTAGTATATTCAGTAAAATATTGGGTAACGTGAAAATAGTAAAGTTCATATTTTGAAGCTCATTGCACTGAAAATTTTGCCTTTTTATGTAAATGGATGAATATATGGGATTTGATTTTGCTAATACATTGGGAGTCCGATTCTCCGCTTGATTATGCTTTTGTCTCATTAAAATTCTTCCCAACAGAGACATTATGTTATTTTGGAAGCAGGAGATGTGAAAAATGAGCAATCCCCTCTCCGGGACTCGAACCAAAGACCTTTCGAATACGCGCCGAGTTTGTTGACCACTACACCACGAAGGCATGCTAATAAAGTAGAAGACATACCTTATATACTTCCCCTTTTAAAGGGTGACTGAAGACTAAGGAACCCAATCACCAAATCCTGGTGGTTTCATCATCTACCACCTTTTTAGTTCGGGTGCCACTGTAGGAACATTAGGCTATTTTGGAAGCAGGAGATGGGAAAAATGAGCAGTACTCTAAGCCGGGACTCGAACCACGGACCTCTCGAATACGCGCCGAGCGTGTTGACCACTACACACAAAGGCATACTAAGAAGGCGGGAGAAATACCTTATAATCTTATTAAAGTCTATTCCTAACAACTCAGGAAAATTCCTCTAATTTCCTGTTATGAATTATACCCGTAATCAAATGTCACATATAAATTGTTACTTCTGAACTGTTAATTGATGAGACTGAGAAGAATGAGAGGGAAGATTTTCTCGAATTTGCAGCTGTTCACAGCCGATTTTACTGTTAGTTGAATATGAGTGTGGACCTACTGTCACCTAAAACTGGCAGTAGTAGTTATTTTGAATTTGGGGAATTTTTACATTATTATTATATGTTTCAACTATTTCTTTATTTTTTTTTTATAATTTTGTCTTCTAATTTTTATTACTTATTTTTTTATATGTAATTTGTCTGTATCTTTTTTTTTTAATTATCCTGTCGTCATTTTATGCGCGTCCTCATTTTTAAGACTTCTTTTTAATTTTTAAAATTTGAATCTTTTTCAAAGTGTCCTATCTCACAAATTTTAATCCCCGATTTGTAAGTTTGAGCCTGTAAATAAAAGGAGATTGAAAAATTATTAAAATTGATAACTTTAACTTTATATTTCTTTTTAATTCTTCATTTTTTATTTGCCTTCATAATAGAAAAACTATTTTTCCTTTTAAATGCCCTCAAGTTGTTCAAGCTTGATTATTTGTTAACTACGGACTGCCTTACTAATTAAGATGACAGTTATAAACTTTTATTTTTTTCTATTTTTAGTTCTACCAAAAATATTATTTAGTTTAATATTGAGCAAAAATTATTTGGGTATTTTAGGCAAATATGCAGTGAAATCAGTTGTGACTTCCTTCAGTGGTCGACTGTCTTTGAAAAGGACCAGTTTATTTTAGAATAAGCACTTTGAATTCATTACCAGTCCCAGTACTGCATCAGCACTAGAGCATGACTATTTTAAATGACCATATTCGTAAAAAACCAAAGGAGTCCGGAATTGATGATGAATATCTTAAGAACATTTCATTGCGTGTATGTTTTGACAGACAAACATATAGAGACAAATATATACTGACATTTTCTTTGTCTAGGGCAAGAAACAGAACTGGGCACAATAGACGAAGAGCCGACGCTCATGCTTCAGCTGTACATCTACTGCATTACTTTCCGTGCAGTGAAATAAAAGTAGTATTCATTCTCATTTTCAGAAGAACAAAAACTTTAAAATAAAATTATAGAAAGTCGAATAAAATTTCCAAAATATAAAATTCATATAGAATTTATAAATATGTAAGGCGATTTCTAAAAATATAAGGCAAAATAAAACAGGTAAAATATATAAGGGAAAATTTATAAATTTATAAGCCGAATTTAAAATGGAATATAAAATTTGTATTTAATACATTATTTGTGTATATATATATATATATATATACATATATATTATTATTTGTATTTAATATAAATATTAATAATAATTAAAAGCTGAAATATAAATTTGTATTAAAATCAAATCTGTAACATGCAATATATTGGATTCTGCACACGGGTATATAAAAAAAATACAAATTATAAAAATTTGTTAAAATCGCGCTTCACAAATTTCGAAT
Organism: Stegodyphus mimosarum; assembly: GCA_000611955.2. NCBI lineage: Eukaryota > Metazoa > Arthropoda > Arachnida > Araneae > Eresidae > Stegodyphus > Stegodyphus mimosarum. The sequence goes on from KK115735.1 coordinate 100,402, forward strand.
ACTTATGCAACATTAATAGGACCACGGATATGCCATTTCGACATTTTATTTCATAAGACAACATGCGCAACATTTCTATGATTTCGTTTATTCTATTTTTTTAACGTATCTTTATTATATTACTTATAAGAAAACTAGAAATGTATACTGTAGTCATATATCTGTCCTGTCATTAAAAACTACATTTATTTTTTTTTAATTTCATTTGTGGTGCTTGCTTTGTGTAATAGCTTGATTAAATATAATATGAACTTCTTACGTAAAAAAATATTTCCTATCCTTTATCTGCGTGAATATACCTTAAAAATTCATTTTTGCATTGACAATCTCTTCCCATTCCTTATGAACGACTAACTCTATTTCGAAATAAATATTTTGAACACATTTCATTAAAACTGTCATATGATTTTTAATACTTGATTAAACTTTGCGCATCAGAAAAAAATCATTTATTTAATGAGTTAAAGTTAAACTTTAATACCCATGTTTGTTTCCCAATTTGTTTCTGATAATGTTTTAAAATAAAGCAACATTTGCAGAATGGTTTTATTGTGATAGTTATGAAGTGACCCTAGGGCTCAAACTAAGACAGAGTAAAACACTTGAGAAGATGGTTTTTTAAAGGTTCTGAAGAGATGTTTTAAAGATTAAGCGAGTCTTTCACAGGCCCTTTTCATAGTCAACAACTCGAATACATTTGTTTTCGTTTAGTTATATATTATTTTTTAACCCAGTTTTCTCTTTAAATGAGATCTAAGCAAAATCTAATTATATTTGGCTCTTTAAAAATGTTAGAAAAAGAATTTAAGTATATGTATATTCAAGTGGAGAATTTCAGAATAGAATTTTTGATTTAATTCAAGAATAAGGCTTGAGGGAAAAAAACCATAAAAATTCATTTAATTAAAACAATACATTTGAACATTTTTTGAATAAAATTTGAGTGATAATTATTGCTTCAGTTGCACAAGTTACTAATGCATCTCTTATGAGTGTTTTAGGATTGATTACAAATCAGGTGATATCAGCATAATGTATCCTATTTCTAATGAAATAGGGAAACTGTAATTAGGTAAATTAATTTTAACTGTAATAATAGCTACCAATTAAATTATATATATATATATATGTCTGTGTGTGTCTGTGTGTATGGTGAAAGTGTGTAAATCAAAATCATAACTTAATAGAATAGAAACTAAATTGCTTATTTTAATTTGGGAATTTCTCCTCTGTATTCTAAAAATAGTAATGAATTTTTCTGCACTGGTCATTTCAAGATTAATCCATATCATGTCTTTTACATAAAGATGACTTTTACCATATCACTTTTACATATCGATCTGTAAACCAAGAATACTTTATCAGGACTGAGTGTTCTGTGCATACTCTTTGCAAACATGGTGAATTATTTACAAGGGTTCTTCTCAAGTCCTGAACTGGAACAGTGAGCTGATAAAATGTTAGCTTTGTTCTGATGTAGGTACTGCGCTGGAAAATGACTGCACTTGAAAGGGATTTAAAATCTTCTTTTATTAAATCACTATTATTTACACTTCCCAACTCGGGAGGGGTACAGAAAGTAGAAGACCACACTTGGGTCGAACTTAACAATCAAATAAACTTAAACTAAATCTAAATAGCAATTAAATTAAACTTTGCTTCGCAGAGCACTTCGCGGAGTTTGGCCTCTAACTGAAAGGGTGCGTAGCAAGATATACTAATACTAGCGCACTTCAATTTGTTTCACAATGCAATCACGTAGTAAGCACTATGGCTTATAAATTTAAACTGCTAGCTGGTCAGACGAACGTTGAGCAGAGTGTCCGTGATCTGAGACTGAAGCTCTCTCACATTGAGAGGTTTCTACCTCTGGTTTAAATATTACTTCGCCGTAAAATTAGCATAAGCTGAAAACGCGCGCTTCTTCTGACGGGAAGTTGAAACAGAGAGGAGATAGAAAGATTTAAATTAAACTAAAACTTGGTTAGTTTAACTAAAACCTTACAACTTGTCCTAAGAGATTATAATCAGGAGATAAAATTATGAGGTGAATATCCAGCTGCTTTTGGTCTCCAAATTCCCTCCGTCTACTATGTATCCTATCTGTATTCCTGCAACATTCATAAACACCTCGGTCATGAGTAAATAATAATTGGTGTGTTCTGTCCAACACATCTTAAGATATTGCTAGCGTCCAATCCTCAAGTCATTGATTCTACAAAATTATCACAATTAATAAAGCTGGCAGGTCGGTAGAGTCTCTGCCTCAAACTCGAGTGTATGAAGTATGGAGTACTTGCATGTACGCCTTTCAGCGTTCTTACGTATGTGTCAACGAAACGTATATCCACATTCAAAAGTCCAACGAAGTCTGAAATGTTCTTTTTTTTTCGGCATCAGTGCCGCTCGTTATATTTGGCCATGCTCTAGCATTTTGTTTTAAATAATGTTTTAAATAAATTTGAATTAATAAGTGAGTAATGTTAATGCTGTTTCATGATTTATTTGTAATGCTTTTAAGATTGTCTTTATATGCTTGAGTTAAAAAAATGTCTTGCTTTTTTAACTTCGTTGTAGATGTCGACAAGATCGGAAACCTTGAAAATCTTCCAAAAAAATCCAGAATTTTTTTGTGTAGATAAAGGTAAATTTACCTGCCCAGTATTTAATCCAATAAAGGATCTTCGCGTGGATAAGTATTTTATGTTTTTTGAAAAAGGATATGGGGCTAAAGATATTTCTGACAAAGAAAATTTAACTACGTATATTTTCACACGTTTTAAAAGAAAAAGCCTTGTCATTTTATATCCAATAATAATATGAAATGGCTAATTGAACCGTATTAAAAAAACTTTTCTAATTCAGAAAAAGTGACATTTGATAACTTTGTTTCTCTTCCGTACAAAAACTACAAAGCTACTGATAAATATTTCAGTCAGAAAGTGAAATTAAGATCTGCATTATATTTAAATGAGCAAATTCTGATTGAATCTTCAACACAAGGTTTACCAGAGCAATATTTTACGTTACTGTCTGTTCAAAATATAAGCTCACTTTAAAATTGCATTTCTCTAGCAAGAAAGGTATTTCAAACTGCAGATTCCTCCTCAAGAATTAGAAAGCACCGGTAACATGCTCAGATTTACTGTTCCTAGGCAGAACCTTCGTCTATATTTCAGTTATCCAAGATGTTATACTCAAAGACCATTCTTCCCTAAATATATCCCTCAAAATACGGTCAGGGGAAATGGTCACCACTACCAGTGAGATTTCCAAAGTCGCATTATCCAGCGTTGAACTTCCACCATTCATCCAACCTCCATCATATTCACCCTCATCATATTAAAATCAAACTTCACTTAAAAGATGACAATAATTTAAGTTAAATGTTAAGGTAGGGCATAATAATTTTCGTGCTGTTATAGATACAACACGAATGCTCTTTTAATTTTGAAATTCTACAAAATGAAACTTCAGTAAAACTGTTATTTTTATCTGGAGGTCTCGGTGTCATTAAATTAATTAAATACTCATGCAAAACTGGAAGAGTGAGTAGACATGTGATATTTTATGCTGTAAATTTTCGTTAAAATTATTTATTAAATTAATGTTATTAATTATTGTCATTTAAATTATCTATTGTTGTGTATTTGTTGTTGTTAAATTGCAATTGCATTTCACTCATTATGAGGTTTATCAGTTTAAAAAAAACATTGAATCATCAAAAGCAAAATTGATTTCGGAACTTCTTGAAGCTTATAGACTATATAGAGCATCCCCTAAATATTGTAACGGAATTTAAAAAAATAGAAAATTATTACATGCAGGTATAATAAAACCATTATATAACCACTACGCTGCCCCTGTAATTTTAGCCTATATCAGAAATGAAAATGCTAAAATAGATTATGGATTAATTATGGGACACGTAACTAAATTACTAATACAGATTCCGAACTTACACCTAGAACAGATGCAGTACTGAACCAGTTAACGGATCTAAAAGTGTTTTCTACATTAGATATATCATGTAGTTATTGACATATAAAATTAAACTAAAATGATACTGAAAAATTAGCATTTACAACCAGTTTTGGTCTATATGAAGTTAAGAGATTAATTTTTGGTTGGAAATTTACCAGCTGGTTTTTAAACAGCTCTTAGATAAATTTTTAAATAAATTAATTCATAAAAAGTTAATTTATTTAAAAATTTGGCTCAGAGCTATTTTATATTAAATTAATTTAAATAAATTAATTAATAATTTAATACCAAATTAAAGTTGCTTTAATTTATATTGATTACGTCGTAGTATTTTACAAAAAATTTTGAATAATATTTGGACTGTCTTATAATATTTTATAGACGTGAAAAAAAATATATAAAATTAAAATATTCGAAGTACTACTTTGCTAAAGAAAAAATAAATTATCTTGGATACGGACTTGTTGCGCAATTCGCACTTTCTTAATGAATTTTTCAATTTTACTTAATCACGGTATTTAACAAAGCCGTCCACAACAACAGCCGTCCAGTTAGACATAAAATTGTACAGCGAGCGCAATATGTCCAAGTGAAAACCCGGTTTAGAATGATTTAATTTTGTTGCAGCTTTATCTCTAATGGTTGCTAAAAGTTTTCTCATCAAAATTATAAATTATTATTGGCTGAAGCTTTATGGAACTATCTGTGTCCCTAACATTATGTAAGGATCAAATGAAGAACATTAATGAAAAGAATTAAGGGAACAGTTCGAATTTATATTCATATGAAGTTTAAATATTTAATTCTATATGAAGTTTAAAGGTTGGTACCTGCAAGAAATTTCTGTTGATTATACTCTGTAATTCAATCACACTGATAGTTGAATATTAAATTTTAGGCTAAAATTTTTTTCAGGTAATTCTAATATGTTGAATTAGCCACTAAATAGCTCAGCTTACTTTTAGCCTTAACCGGAAATTTCGGGAGAGTGAAGTACCATCAGCTGTCGGCTAAAAACAAAATTTGCTGACTGAATCAACAATACTGAATCAATATGAAAAATTTTCTCAACTTGCTCTAGTCTCGTTTTATGGCGTGCAAGCATACAGTGACCAAGACAAAGCCCCAAACCATTCATTCCATACTTTCCCTTTCTATAGCATTCGCATACATAAGCACAGTTCCTATCTTTGTATTTCGCAATTTGTGATGTATTTATTCATCTCTACATCTTTATCGAGTCTATACCATATCCTTAATATATCTGTATGCCTAACATGTATTATAATAGCGGGAAAATATTCCTCGTTTAGCGTGGCTAATTCCCGAAGGACACAGCACTTAGCTCTAAATGTAATCAATTTTCTGAAGACACAGTACTAAGCTCTTTATTTATATTTATTTATTTTTAATTCTATCGACGGGATCCAACAGGCTGAAAAGCATCTAACTCAGTGGGGCAGCTGTTCCGTCGATGGCGGAAAGAAAGAAAGTCTATATCTTTATGACTAAAACTTTAAACACTGTATTTGCAATGAATATTTAATTGAAATGTATTTACGAGAAATATAAAATTGCTTCGGGGGCCTCATTCCAGCTGTGAGTTTCAGACTACTGTCCTAAGCAAACACGCCTGACAATCACTGAGTATACGCCGGATACTATACTCCCGAATATTGAGTTCAAACCTATAACAGAGAGAACGTGAGAGATAAACGTGAGAAAACTCTTGCGTAAAAGGGGCACATGAGGAATCAACAGCGCAGCAGACGCCGGAGAACTACTGAAGGGGACAATGGTACATTTGTAACAGTGATCCAATGTTATGCCAATGTCAAGGTGAAGTTGCGTGGTCCATCACTATTATGTAAAGAAGATGTATGTTAAGGTGGATGACATACCCTTTTGTGGCCCATTTCTTGTAAAACATGTACCATTTCCAGATAACGAAAGCTTTCTCTTAAAATACCGCAACAACCGTCTATTCATACTTTAACTTTTGGCTCCACAAAAATGGCAGCTGACATGTTTGTACTTTCAGCCAAAACTGACATTCTGGGGTCATCCACTAACTAGCAACCTCAGACCAAAGACCGGGGTTTGACAGGCCAGCCGGGCATACACTGAATATTGAAATTCTTTAATAAAGTAACAATTTTGCTTAGTAATTCATGAAAATGTAAGAATATATATAAGAGCGTAATAGATTTCATGGTAATACTTGAGACAAAAATCAAAACCAGAGACAAAGATAAGACAAAAATCAAAGTCAACATCATATTTATGCCGCTAAAAGGACAATTAAAAGAGATGCATGCGCAACCATGCACGCGCAATCACTCTAAAATTCTAATCAGCTGCATATTATAGCTCGAGTTACATCTCTCATACGTTTCAGCTTTTTCACATTCCTTCATAATGTTGCAGTATTCACAATAAACAGAAATATGTGTTACATATTTTATTCTCGTAGCTTGCTTGCTGTCTTGCTAGAAGTATGGCACTGTTTACGTTCATCCAACTTTATAGCGGAATTTTGTGTAGGTTAACAAAATTTTATTTTTAACATTTTCTCCCTATTAATTTTTATTAAATACATGAAGAAGCTTTATTTTTGTATTGCTTAAAATTACAGATTTTTTTTACTTCTATTTCTCTAGTCTTATTTGAACACTTATTAGAAGCAGAACTTGGAAAATTAATTTAGGCATGGAGATTTTCCATGAGCTCAGTTTTTTAAATCTCGAAAAATTATGGATCATATTTATGGGCCATTTGGTTGCTTACATTTCGGTGCAACCACTTGCGGCAAGGTTAAATAAATTAATCAAAATCCAGGAAAACAATTTTGTTTTACATAAACGCATTTCATATTTCTAAATTATCATTAAAGATATGTTTTATAATATCGCTTCTAATTAGTACAAAAAGGAAATTAATCCGTAACTACAAATATTAATCTTGATGAAGAACTTAAAATGTAAAATAAGCATAAAATTTCTCCTATTTTCGAAACTTATTTTGCATTTAAAATGTTTAAAATCCGTACAATCGGCAAATCATAACATTTTTTCTTATTATGAAGCATTCATTAACGATTAGTTTGGATGTAATTTTAACTAAAGGGAATGAATGAGTTGCATTTAAACCAAACATAGCTTGGTGTCAGTAGCTTCCAAAACAACCCCTTTTTTGTTCTTTCCTTTTTTTCTGAAAAAGAATAAATCACGTTCTTTTCCATCAAATGTGGGGGCTTTTTAACTGAAATATTTTATAATATGATGAGCATTTTGAAGATTATTACATTTTAAGCTGACATATGCGTTCTATAATAGCTACGAATGAATAAGCATAGTAACAAAAACGCATGAAAATATATTTTTAAATCTATTCTTTCAAATGAACCTACATTTACAAATCCTGAAAAAAAGTAAAAAAACCTCTACTTCGTTAGTTAACTAATTATTGATTATAAACAAACGTATGTTTCAATTAAAGTCTGCAAAGCTGTAAATTAGAGGGTCTTTGTTTCCACGCTTGAGTTTGAGAAAAAAGTACAAAAGTAAGGAACAGGCGGCGAAGAAAAAACAATGAACTCTGATTAAATACCTTTTGTTTATTGTATAATATTTTTTGCTGCACTTTTTTTGCGCCTGTTTTCAGAACTTTAAAAGAAGTAGTAATTAATACGAAAATTGTATCTAATTTAGAAAAAGTAATTCGGCAATTTCTTTGCATGCGTGTATTTGTCCAGTAAGAATGGAATACTTCTAAGAAAGAAAAAAAAATACATTTAAAAATTAAGTAAGTTTAAAAACTTAAAACGGATTTAAAGAAAAAGTAATGTTTCTTGTAATTACTGTTGAATATAGTGGCGAAAGGACGTGATTTCTGATATGTTTTCTAACCTTTCTGTTAACTTCCTTAAATGTCTATATTATTTTGAATGTAAATAACATATTTTCAAATGTTATACAGAACATGTAAGTTGATCGAGAGTTGTAATTACTGTTGAATATAGTGGCGAAAGGACGTGATTTCTGCTATGTTTTTAAACCAATTCAATTATCAAATTAATCATTTAGGTAATACTTCCATAGATTTGATAATCAAATAAAAATTGATATTTTTCACATCTACATCTATGAAACGAACAAAACTGTTTTCACGGTACTTTCACAAAACTAACAATAGTTGTTTCAACATTTTTCAACAGCGTGCTTTTAATGTTAAATCATGTTAACTTCCTTAAATGTCTATATTAATTTGAATATAAATAACATATTTACATTGTTTTTATTACATTATTACATTATTTTTATTATTCATATTACATTATATTTACATATAATACATTGTTAGACAGAACATATAAGTTGATCGAAAGTTTCTGCGCGAACATATTAAATATGTAGGAAGTTTTCCCCTTAAAATAAAAGTATTATTTACAGTTAACATGCTCTTGTAGAAGATGCGGCTCATTTTAAATGTACAATAAAGTGTTTGGGAAAATGCTGAAAATTTATCACTTATTCTTTAAATTTTATGGCAAAAGGAATACATAGAATTTGCGCCGTTTATTTATTTTTCAATTAATTCGCAACTGACAGTTTTAATAAACTCGAAAATTTGATCAAATATAAAACTAGTATTAAACTATTATTCTCTCATTTCTCAATTCTTTCAAATTTCTCATAGACTTCTCAGTTTTACTGAATGTTCCACCAACGGCCGCGTGGTAAAATCGCTGAATACCGATAATTCTGACCTGGGTTCGATTATAGGCGAACGGGCTGGCTGCATGGACGTTTTCGTGGTTTTCCTTATGTGTAATATGCACGCGACCCAATTTCCCTTAGAAAGCCCTCCAAGAAAATATCCCTCCTCTTAGGCAGACAGGCTAGTGTGCTTTTCTGTAATCTCAATAAACGAAACCAAACCATTTATATTGAATAGATAAAATACATCAATTTCTGATAGTGATGAATGCTCAAACTTTCGTCATGTGTTTTTACCTCTATTTTTAATCCCCTTCCACTTAAATCTTCCCTTTCTCGTTGTTTTTCAATTTTTATCAGTTTATTAAAGTACGCTTAACTGAATCAATAATTGTAAGGCAAGCCACAAGAGCAATCAGTATGATATTTATCCCGCGAAATTTATTTTTATACCTTTATTTAATGCCAGTGCATTAAAATAAAAAATTTTAAATAGAAACCCCCAAAGTAATTTTTACAGTAACCCAAATATAAGGTAAATCTCGCTTTATCATTATAGCATCATCTTATTTTATTTTCTATTCTAATATTAAATCTCGGTTTGTTTTTAAATAATATATCTATTATCTCAAGTTCTTCTTTTAATAATTTGCTTGCTTAAAAGCAGCTGTGTATGAGTATTGCCCTTGCTTTTGTAAATTCTGTAAATATACTTTCATTTGAGAGAATGGATTGAATTTTTTTTCTAGCATTTCTGTTACTTTGGAGTTATTTCTTTCAAAGCGGATATATTTTATATTACTAGCATTAGTTAAACATTCATAAAATATTAGAAACATGAATTTTTCATATATAACAGTGAAAGCAGGCTTGTTCAGTACCCAATTTCGAATGTATAACCCAAATTCAATTTGCATTCCCAGAAAAATAATCAATCCTGCAAAATGAATGCCTATTTTTATAAAATTAACATATCGATTTTTAGAAAATTAATCTGTTTTAGAAAATCAGTTCATGCTCAGTTTTTTAAGAAAAACAGTTCAATTTATCAATTCTCAATGAAATTAGCTTACTTATAATAACTAATGTAGATCATAACTTGGAGGCAAAAAATAAAGTAAATTGTTTAGCGAGAAAAATTCTCAACCTTGTTAAAAAACATTTTTAACAATAAAAATGGTACCTATGCAGTTCGATGCTGCGATTCACTAATAAAAAAGAAATAAGTACTAAATACACTTTTTTGAGATATAAAGCAATATATAGCAATTTTAAAATTTCACTCTTAGAGAAATATTTCAAACCTAAATTTCAGCTAGCAATAAGAAGCAATCATATGCCTGAAACGTGCCATTTTTACATATAAAAGTACTAATAAAAGTTTACGTGATATTTCTGAAACATGTCTGAACGCATTAGTCAAGAAATGCGTAGCGCCGTTAATCAGAATGTACAACAGCATTAATTAAACTCCAGGTTATTTTTCGCTCTTTAACACTTGCAATGGAAAAAATTGCTTTTCACGCTTTTTTCATATGCTAACTGTTGTTTCTTTCACTATTCCATTGTTATTGTTCAAAAACTGCTGTTTCTCTTCGAAACATATTGCTTCTTTCAAACTCATGAAAATATTCTTTTTCTTGAATTACAGATATTGTTTTGAATCTTTGAATTTAACTTTGAATATTAGCATCTTTAACAGTTATTAAAAAATTATGCGTTGATATTCCTAAAATTAGAGAAAATAATAATGTAATTAAAATACTGTTTTAAACATTAACTGCAAGAACCATAAATCTCTCAGATGACTTAACTTTTAAAACACAATGAAACAAACTGAGATGAAGGTTTAAATTAAAATTTTGTTATTCATTTTTAATCATGATGGTTGCTCAAATCATTCAATAAAGGAAAATCAAATCTTCGCAACATTCGGGCAATTTAGAGAAATATCTCCAATTTAATCTATTAAATGCAAAATAAAGTGCGCCCACTAAGCTGCGGCTTAAACTTAAATTATTGACAAAGCAATTGCGGCTAGCGAAGCTAAAGCGAATTTCAATAATTCAATTACCGAGAGAAGTAACAGAGCGCCAGTAAGCAGTAGCTGCCAGAAGCTCTCTTCCGAACTCAACAATTCTGTGTTTAAATACATTAACTAATTTGCCTTCTGGCGGGAACCAACAAAAATAAAAATACGGAAAATAATAAGAGAACTGGGGGGTTGATGAACATAACACCCTGCAAGTGTTAAATTAAGTTATAAAATAAATAAATTAATTAAAACTGAAGAAATGATGTATTAATTAACACGTAGATAGAAAAATTGTACTTATAATTCCGAAATAGAAGTAAAACCTTGGATTGCACGCTAAGTTTGTTTGCGAGTGTTTTAACAAGTTTGAGATTTTAACAACAGCAGCAGAAATTTGTACAAAATTTTAAGTTTATAAATAACCAGTGCCTTTCGATACGAGTAGTTCGTATAGGCAGTGCCTACTGAACGTTGGGTGATCACAACATAGCCAATGGTTATTCTATCTCTTTCGCTAGACTGTAGAGTCATTAGGTATTTTTTGAAAGCAGGAGATGTGAAAAAATTAGCAATGCCTTCGCCACGGACCACGGACCTATTCATTCTTCTAAATTAATATTTGTTCGGCGTGTTATTGTATCCTAAGTATTTATATTGTTTTCTATAACATTTTGACTACGGGTGCAAACGTGTAAAGCTTCTATACTGTATCCAAGAGCAGCCACTGTTCATTTGTAACTGTAGGGCAATCATTGAATCCCATGAAAACACTTGTTAAAAAGGAAGCAGTAAGAAGAATGTGGTTGGAAGTAAAAAAAAAAAGAAATTGTTTAGAAACGTGTATGAAATGTGAAGGTAACGTCAAAATATTTTATAACGAATCTGCGTAGAAAATGTATAAATATCAAACGAAGAATTAGTGTGTTAGATGCGGTAACAGGAGCACAAGAACGGCAAAGCAACATTCTTCACATTATATATTCTGAAAGATGTATAAAAGGCTCTTTTTTTTAGATAAATGGCATACAACTAGCAGGTGATACTGTTACATAAAACGTTATCTGCGAGAAGGTAAAGCCCTTATTTGCTGATAGTTTAAATAAACTGACACTTATGTCAGAATGAAAATAAAGAAGCTTCAAGGTGACAAGGGATGATTTGATAAATTTAGAGAAGTGCCATCCGTAATTTGTGGGGCACGAATATACTATGAGTTCGAGTGCTAAAGCAGCTGACGTTTTTGCAGTCGAGTTCCAAAAGCTCTAGGTATCTTGATATATCCGAATCACACAGCAACATTTAACTGCAATCATACGAACAGTGTTGGGTAAAGATGCCAAACAGGACTTACGTTACAATAAAACAGAATGCAATGCTCAACCACAGACCCATGAAAAATCATCTACCTTTTGTTGCGTATTAATGCAAGTGGGTACTTTAAATTCAATATCTTGCTCATGTCTCATCTTGAGAATCCACGGGCCATCAATAAATGCAAAGTTCAGAGGTGCCAGTTAAACGTTATATGGAAATTCAACAACAAGACCTGCGTTACTCGCATTTTATTCGTTTAGTAGCTTAAAAAGTTCTTCGGTCCCGCAAATCAAAAATACCTTTTAGGAAAGAGCTTGGCATTTTGGTCTTGCTGAATATAAATAATACTTCTGCTTATCCCGCAGGCATCAAGATGACTGATTGGAAGATTCGAATTCGGTAAGGTCAAATTTCTTCTTATAAACATTATTCCACCAATCCAGTTTATGGATTAGCAAATTCCTTTAAACTCCTTAACGTTTTACACCAAAAACACTATTTCAGAAATGCTTCGATGTGACCAAAGAAACAAATCTTACTATACATGAATTTAAAAGTCATTTCCACATCATGAACAGCCTCGAGATCATCGGCAAAGCTCGGGTTGGGATATTCAAGAGGATTCTCAACGCTTTCTGGAGAAAAAGTGCAGTCACAATGAGTTCTTTCACATAACTTTGATGGATTAGTCACATGAGCAGGTACCATCAATTATAGATGAAATTGCGTCTTTTAAGGATACTTGTGGAACTGGGGGAATGAAGAAGACGTTTAAGAATTGAGGAAAGAATATGGTCAGGAGCTAATCACGATGGAACTGGTGCATCTGCATGGGAGTAGAGAGGAGGTGTTATGTGAGAAGGTGGAGAAAAAGGCAGAGCAAGCTCCATTTCAAATGAAGCTAGGAAATGTGTAAAATAAGAGACAATGTGCATTTTTTGTAGAAGTGTGTCACATATATAAGGCTATATTAATGTAAGACAGGAATTTATTTTAAAATAATATTTATATCACATTTCTGTAAAATCACCAGAAGCAGACATATTGCCTTTGTATAAGATTTTTATTAAAGCCGGACAGAGAGAAAAGGATTCAAGTTAAGACAAAAAATAACAATGAATCCGTTAGCTAACCGTGATTCTTTTCAAAAGCAAATCGTTCAAATTTGATCTAATGTATTTTTACTTTCATTTTTATGTGAATGATGTTTTGGTACAAAACGAGTCATAAAAGTTTTCCTTTTTGCTCATGAGAAAATTTGCGCGTGCTATAAATCATGAACAATGTTCTGAAATGAATTATGTTGTAGGGATTTTTGTTTATTTTAAATAACAAACTAAATTTAATTTTATGCTTACTTTCTTATAAGCCTTCATTTCCCTTAATTGTCAATGCCAGAATATTTAAATTTGGTATCGAGCGACAAGTAATCTAAATTCTACCTTGAGGAGAAAAGGTGTAAATACCAAGTTCTAGAAGGAAAGTTACAGAGTGTGGGTAAACACTACTTTGGTAGCGTGAGCTTCTGCTTGGCAATTATTGCTGGTTAACGTGGCGTAACAGCTATTACGCTGCCGCCACTAGGTTTTTCGACGCTGTTTTAGGAAACAGGATATTCTGAGCGCTGTAGCGTAATTCTAATGCTTGTTAATATCTTCGAATTTTTAGTTTAGTTCTTGTTATTTGAGTTACCGCCTGAGTGATGCGTAGAGTCAAGTCGATGCATTGTGAATTTTAAAAGAGTTAAAAAAGGGTTCTTTTTTACCCTTCACCTGTGTGGTTTCTACCTGTATTTCAGCTGTTACACTAGAAGATAGACCAGATGGTTTTACAATGTTCCCAAATAAATTTATCATTTTGAAATGAAATTTTCTGACTCATGTGCGATTATATAGTATCAAATTAAGTATTATTTTAGTAATTAATATATTGACCTGGGTCGAATAATAATACTTCTGTAGTTCTACATGGACTCCTATCGTGAGAGATTAGTTTGCTTATAGTGGCTGAATTCACGTTTTCATGTTTTTTTTCTATGGAAGCTCTGAATACGAAGTAGTTTATCTTGAAAAGTTTTCCATGAAGACCTCTCTCTTCTTAGGCATATAATCCTACTGTGATTTGCCGTAGTCAAATAAATCCAATTACGTTTTATCTAAAACATTTTGATGTTCAAATAAATCCGAATTTCAACATTGTTTACGAGAGCAAAGTTTAAATTTTTAGATTGGAAGGACATTTTTTTTTCTTGCTTATTCAATTTCAAATCAAAAATCTAAACCTCTCATTTGATTTTAATATAATTATGGATTATAATATGTGATTTGCCCTAGCCAACTAAATCTAATAAATTTTTATCTAAAACATATGGCATGGAAATAAATCAGAATTTCAACACTACTAACGATCAAAGATTAGATTTTTAAACTGGAAGATGAATTTTCTTTGCTTACTAAATTTCACAACAAAATCTTGAGTCTCTTATTTTATTTTAATATAATAAGCTTATAATATCATCAGAGGTTGAGTACATTAAAAAGCTGAATGTTGGTAATTCGATTCTACGTCGAATCCTGATTAATAGGCTTTATCCATAACTTTCATCGTATATAACATGAATTACAAAATAATTTCTTTTGAGAAAGCATTTATTCAAATAGCCGTCGCTCGCCTTGCCAGATTAACAAGAAAAAATAAATAAAATTTTTGACTGCATCTTTATGTAAAGGATCAAAATGAAAACATACTTCCCATATTATTCAGATCCGAACTTTATCGTTGGAGTATATAATAAAAACAGATCGGCTCCCGGGAAGCTTATCAGTTTTCTTATAGTGCAAAAAATGGCATATAGAATTGCTTTTACTGAAAAATTAAATTTTTATTTCTCTATCCTCTCTTAGACTACTTTAAATATAAAGATGAAAATGAAAATATAAAACCATTTCATTGATTTCTTTTATACAATTCGGATTTTTCTTTTCATCGAAGTGAAACTAGAGTACTTTCAAAATAGAAAATGTTTGGTTTAAAACTTTTCTTGTTTTTACTATTCAATATCACTACCGCTTTCCATTAAGAAATTTCTTTATCAGTTTATTTTGTTTATTTAGTTCATTTTAAAAGGAGTTACCTGTACATTTCATAACATTTAAAATATGGATGTTTATTGTTTATACTGTTGAATGTTTGTAAATAAAACAGAGAATGTATGGTCATGATTTACTTAATTTAATTGTTGCTATGGATGATAAAATGTTTCTGAGAAATTTGCGAAGCAAAAATTTATCAGATTTGTTTGAAGAATCAAATTTTTCAGCCTTATTTACTGAAAATAATTAAGTTTAAGTTATTTACACTGATTAGTCACTTTTATGTTTAGGATTTAATAGCACATATTTTTATATCGTTGCTTTCTTTTGCCCCCAAAAATAGTAGAAATATTCATCGGCTAAGTAAAAAAAGTTTGGAAACACGTTAACTGTGTTTCCTAATTTTTCCATACAAAACTTATACAAATATTTCAACTACCAGAATTCCTAAGAATGGCATACTCTGTAAATATGGAGACTAAAGCTTTGACAAATACTAATTTACTGGAGCTTTCATTATCAATATAAATCGTCTTGGTCAATCTTTTTCTTTTCATTTCTCTTCTCTTCGAAAGCATTTAGTTCTTTCTCTAACAAATATACAGGATGGTCATAAAGAAACTTCATCTGCACTTCTAGCCAACCATCTGCACTTCTAGCATCCGTTCTCGTTAACCGATAGAGATAAGATTCTAAATATAGTTATTCGGAGGTATGCGCTCGAGATTCTGTGAATGGCAACACAGGCGAGCTCACAGTTACGGTTATAGTTACAGAAACTTGAAAATGTCGAATGGCAACGAAATTTTTCCGGTCGCAAAATATTCAGAGCATGCGAAAACCCTAATCCAACAACCGACGTGTTATGCATACGCAAAAAAGAGTTTTGAAAACTGGCCAATGAAACACGATCTGGGAGCTTGCAGAAAATTTGCATATAACAGAGGAAAGATACCAATCACAGAACGCCGATCGCCATATATTCAATGAAAGAAACCGGTAAAATACCAGGCGGGTACGCAAAGTCGTCATTCTGTAACTCGCACATGGCGACGAAATTAGTCTTCCTGGGAAAGTTTGTGGTGAATTGATAAAACTGTATTATCAAAATGGGATGAACTCTACTATTAGAATTGCGTAGGCGGAATGCACTCAATGACATCGTTTGGATGCAAGATGGTGCCCCTTCACATATAGCGAGGTTTGTTAAATGGTCATGAAACAACATTTTGGTGATCGCATCATCTCACGCCATTATCCTTGTCCGTGGCTTCCGCAATCCCCCGATCTGACGAGTATGAATTTCTGGTTTACGGGAGGAATATCTCAAATCCGGAGTTTACCTGTGCAATCCTCAAACTTTGTCGGATTTAAAGGAATATATACGGCGTGAGATTGCACACATCTCTCATGCCATGTTGCGTTCAGCGGTATTGTCTACCGTTTCCCGATGTAATGCATACTTGCCTGTGATGGCACCCATGTGGAAAATGTTTGATCTAAATAAAGGTATTCTTTTGTCTGATATGTGTTGTCATCAGTGATATATGTCTTGTCTCTGTCATATGCAAATTTTCTGCGTGCGCACAGATCGTGTTTCGGTGGCCGTTTTCAGAACTCTTTTTTAGGTATGCGTAACGCACCAGGTTTTGGACATATCGGTACCGTTCTACCGCTATTTAGGGTTTTCGCATGCGCTGAACATTTTGCGACCGGAAAAAGTTGGTGTTGCCATTCGACATTTTCGAGTTTCTGCAACTATAACCGTAACCGTGAGCGCCCCTGTGTTGCCATTCACAGAATCTCGAGCGCATACCTCCGAATAACTATATTTAGAATCTTATCTCTATCGGTTAACGAGAACGGATGCTAGAAGTGCAGATGGTTGACTAGAAGTGCAGATGAAGTTTCTTTATGACCATCCTGTATATTTGTTAGAGAAAGAACTAAATGCTTTCGAAGAGAAGAAAAATTAAAAGAAAAAGAATGACCAAGAGGATTTATATTGATAATGAAAGCTGCAGCTAAAATGAATGAAGAATTAACTGGATAGCTAGAAATGAAACAGAGAATGTACGATAATGAGCATTCGAAAGATGACTTCATGTTGAACACTAAAAATCTTTACCAGAATAAAATCAGAAAATTACTAGAAGTTAAAATGTAAAGCATGCCGAAGCTCGTAAACGTTTATAATGTACTCTTCGTGGAAAGCACTCTACATGCATAAAAATTAGTTTTTGAAAATCCTAAAAAAAGTAAATTTTGAAATATATTTCATCTCCTCAATCATTTTATGTTGAATAAAACGATAAGTTAAAACTAAATATAAACTACATTCTACAATTGCATTCATTTCATTTCTTCAGAAATTTTCACTGCAAAAACAGAATCAAGGAAGATAAAGAACAATAAATTATACCCATATGACTTCCTTTATACGGAATATTAAATTATACAAAATTTGAATTTCATTTAAACTTATTGGATTGAATTAAATCTACTTCGTCGATAGCGCATAAACCACAACAGAATAAATGCACTCTTTAAAATTCACTATATTTGTTTACCTTTCTGGCGTTAGGTTCACTTAACATCGTTACATTCATGTTATAACACAGAATGCACAAAACTTATATCATAAGAAGAATTATCTAATCGTTGCCACATCTTCTATTCTAATACTATAATAAATTTAAAACGAAGTATAAAAGAATTTAAACAAACAAAAAAAGAAATTGGTTTTCACAGACAGTTCAGTATTTCTCATTCAATTGATTCCGTTCTCACTTCGCGACAAGGCAAAAATACGTAAAAACTCAAAATATCTATATTAAAAATTACGAGGTAAATCTTAAACACTTATTTCCTCGAATAAATTCAGAATGGCTTAAGCATAATTTAATTCACAATAATAAAAGAAAGCGTTTTCCTTGTTGTTGAGAAGCTTAGTTTCTAGCCGACTACCTAGCCAAAGGAGCCCGAAATGGTACTAAAGTTTCGAACAGTCCGAATACTCATCTAAAACAAGTTTAGAAAAATTCTATTCGCGAGTTGAACTCATCATTAGTTCTTTTATCTATCACAGCAAGACTCAGAAGAGAACACTTTAAATGAATGAAAATATTCTCTGATAGTCAGTGAAGTTACTTTGTAGTACTATTGCAGCCTTCACTGTTCCTGGTACACAACTTTCTCCAGTACACATCTTTGACTACCCTACCATACTGCCCCGGCTCTTCAGAATTGATTTTGTCCCCCCAAAGTGCCAGCTCCTACATTCTTCTAGGATCGTCGACATTGCTACAGCTGGTTTAGATACTTTTGGCAATATATGACCTTTCTGCGCTAACATTTAAACAAGAATTGTGGACAATAGTGTAGTTTAAGTTATTATATATTAATTACTTCAGATGTGACATGAAGGCAAAGAAATGCGTAAATTATTTTAAATAAACTATAAGGAAACTAAATTTTACATCCATATTTATTAAATATTCAAGTATTTGTAGATTTAGAGAGTTTCAAGTTTAAATTCTGCTTTGCAATCGCAAACTGTAACTAAACTTTAGCTAGACTGGTAGCAAATTATCGAATAGCCGACGTCTACACAAATCAGTTACCGCAAAGTTGACTCAAACCTTAACCGGCATGGATGTCAACTATCGGCAATTGCAATGCATGGCCAAAGACTGCAAATCTTATCTTATCTAGCAATCTCGTAAGGTGACCCCGAGAGACAGAACACGCTCTGTCTTACGATCTAAAATTCTCACCTTAAATATACCATAACGAAATTTGCACTCCGATAGGAAAACGGAAGGAAGAAGCGACAGTTAAGTTCCAAAATATAAAATATCTGGTTAAGTAACATAAAGGAGCCTTATAACTTTATTAAAAAATATATTATAAGAAAAACCTGAAAATATGTACTTGAAAATGTTGCAGTTTATAAGAGAACATAGAAACATTATATATTTAATTATATTATCATATTATTCTATTCACTAAAAATCTCGTGTCCTATTTGTTCAATAATTGCATATTCAGTATTTCATAATTCATTTGTAAACCGTGTCTGTTATGGTAAGTACTTATTTCTATCCATGTACTCAACAATATGAATAACGAATAACAAGATATCACCAGTTGGTAAAGATCTAAATCTTAAGACTTATTCCTAAGTCGTGCTCAGTACGGCGCAGGAAATATTTTCACGTTATAGAGTACATATCTCTTTCACGCTTCGTCATCCTCCCAGTACAACGCGCGCTTATCATTTAATATCATTCATCGAACTTTATTGTCATACCTTGCATTTAAATGACGAGAGACTGTGAAGGCTGATATGGGTTTCAAAGTATGCTTACTTAAAAGCCTGATTAAAGAACAAAAATTCAGTAATAGCCAGTATATTTTAAACTGCTCTGGAGTATGAATCTTTTGTAACATATTTAATGTCTTAATTAAATTAAATACACATCAGTAATTCTCAGCTAACCTGAAGTTTTTTCAATCTTGGTTAACAATGGCACAATGAATTCAAATTAGACATTTTAGCGAGTGATTTTTAAGTTAATAAATTAGTTAAAGTTTACAAGGAAATTAAGAATACTTTTGATAAACATTCTTGCTTCTCCCTTAATAAAGTGGAAAAAACGAGTGTTTATTCGTCTGAAAAATGGATTTTGCTTTAATAAGGCATTACTGGAAGAAGTGATTCATTTTCTGTGTATATTTTGAACAGTTGCTCCGTTTCCGTCCGTAGCCCTCTAAACAAGATACAGGTTTTGTATCAAGAAACATTTAAAAGAAGTGTGTTGTTCTCGAGATTCCGATCACGGGACTTCTGCTTGGTTCCCTTATGCACTTCTCAAATTATGGGGCAACTGGAATTAAAAGTACTTGATAACGTTGGTTTGTGCGATTACGGCAAAGCCTAGAGGACTATGTGCCTAAGGGCAGGGATGCCTTCGTAGAGGACTTTCTAAGGAAAGCAGGCTCGTATAGACGTTACACATGGGGAAAACCACGAAAACGTCCATGCAGCCAGACAGTTCCCAGATTCGAACCTCGGACCGAACTACCAGAGTTCAGCGATTTTACCGTTCGGCCGCTGGTGGGCCAAGTGATAACGAGTTATTGTTCACCATACTATATTTCGGAAGCTACTGCAGAGAGCATTAGGTTTTTTTAGAATCTGAAACATGAAAATATATCTGCGCTTTCAGTGGATTCGAAACATGGATATTAAAATCTCTAGCTGGACCTGCTAACTACTTTCATTATTGAAAACATATCGTAAAATGCGATAATTTGTTACAGAGACTTGCCCAGAAATTTTATTTTTCAAATTTGCTACAATAATAATGTATCCACAGTCCACACTATAAGGAACAACTTGTATAACAGGTTTCGAATACATTGAAGGTTTTAGTCTTTTTTCTTCCGAAACAAACCCGATTTTGAAGCACAGTGCATTTTTAATTTTGTTGTTTTTAATAATTTTCAGTGAATGAGAAGCAGGCGAGAACAGCAAATCGGATCTGTAAGAAATTCTGAGCAAAGTAACTGCATTTATCCAAACAGTCAGACACTACTTTTTACATCAATGACACTTTAAAATTTCTAAGACGTTAGAATTCCTAATTTTTGAATCTCTCGCTTACATTTTAACGGAGATGTTTAGAAATGCAATATTGTTAAGCCTCGTTCAGCAGTCACGCTTTGATTTAAAATGAAACTTGTTCTAGAAGAACAAAAGGTATCTGATTCTATTCTTAAAAGCAGAGCGTTATCTGTAATTTTCATTGTTGGATAATACAAATGCCAGCTTTTACTCTCTAGTTCAAGTAAGTCATTATAAAATCTTTATGAGAGAAAATTTATCATTAGCGCTTTGTATTATTTCAATGGTATCTTTCAGTACCTATGTATTCTTCAGATGAAATAAGACTACAGATTTATTTGGAAATCTGTAATATTCATCAAATGAAAAGCGACTCGACGTAATTGATATTCACTTTTAAAATTATTCTTTTAAGTCTGCAGGCATTATTACTCTAAGTAGCTCCTCAATTTATCTAGGTCTTTTATATTATCGAACCTATAATCGTTGCAGTTCTATTCATTGGCAGGCATTTATTCACTAATTTTTGCTCAAGATTAATATAT
>KK115735.1:130052-146000 GCA_000611955.2 Stegodyphus mimosarum
ATTCCTGGTTAGCTTATATTTCTTCAATTCTTAATTTACTGGTGGCCCCTTCAAAAACGCAATATTCTCATTCCACCTGAACAGCTGGGGCCGAATGTGAGTCAAGCTATTCAACCTGGTACGCCAATTTCTTTCGTTCCCCTTTTTATCCAAACCCTCCCCACTACCTTCCAATAGAAAGTTTTTGTTTGAAAGAGCCGCCATTACTGTCTCAAAAGCTATCCGAAGACTGAATTGTAGCATATATTTTCCGTCCAATCAGCTTTAAACTGGCGAAAACGATTCGCCTGAGAAGGTTTTTCTTTTTGTTTTGATTCATTTTTTGCGTCTCCCCTTAGGTTGTTTTTTCTCCATTCTAGGCTCTCCAGGAAGAATATCTTGAAGATTGAACAATTCAAATGACTCCGGAAGTGAGAAATCGTTTCTGACTTGCTTTCCATTACTTGTTTCTGCATTATCTAAGGCCTTCAAAAAAGCAGAAGAGAAAGTGATATTTATTCTGCTATCCCTTCAACAATGTCCCCAAAAGATGACAGTTTAAGATTGAAAAAAGAGAAGTGTTAGCGTATGAAAGTATCTTCCGTTTATGTCGAAACCGGGAAATATTTGTCTGCGTTATATACGGAAATTATATTTATCTCTCCTTCCTTTGGTTATGTGAAATACTGTAAATGTTTGGATGATATTTCAGTCATAATTTAGTTTTAGTATAGTCTATTGTTTACTTCCATTGATAACCGATTGAATCCATTGATTGTCCACTGATAACCGTTTCAGTTTAGAATCATGCTATGGGAAGGAAATCTGAACTTCAAGTATACTGTTATCTCACGAAATTCATAAGAATAAGCTTAGAACTTTACACCCAAAAATCACTACATTTACAGGACAATTCTATTTTTATGTAATTGGAAAGAAATCTTCTCTTATGTTAGGAGAATCATATATTGTGGTTTCATTGCTTTCGATTTTAGTTTTTCATTTTTAAATTACTATAAGATCTTGATTCATGGCTAGCAAAACATCTGCTCTTCAGATGAGAAAAGAAAAATATTCCTAAGTGAAGCTTAAAAATTATAGGACAAAAACTAAAGACAAGTACAAAACGCTATCGAAAAAAATCTAGTTTTTTGAAAGCGGAAAAATCAATAATGTCTTCACCTAAGATTCAAATCTCAAACTTCCAAATGATAACTTGACAAGTTAACCACTTACACTACGGAAGATGCACAGAGCAAGGTGACAAATTTAAAGAGACTAGAACTGAAAAAGTAGAAAACCACTCACATAGCAAAGAAGTATGGAATATTATATCATTTACGAATCATATGATTTTTCTTTCCTTTGTTCTTCACTGAAAACATAAATTTGAATCTAATGATAAGAATACCTATTTTTATATGAATGCCAGCACGAAATAAATTAAAAAGTTTAATGTTATTTTAAAACTTAAGAATTACTCAGCTGATTCTACCAGCTGATTATTAGCTGATTCTACCTTCTACATAATTTACTCTAACGGACATGCACTTTCTTCCACTTTCTTCTATTGCGTTAAATCCATTGTTGCCGGGTGAACGTTTGATAGGACCATGGAACTTCAGTCGAGGTTGCAGGTCTTGGTGATATGCTCTTTGGTTTGTTTAATTTAATTATGACAAAGCAATCGAGGACTATCTGCCTAGGGGAACGGATGTCTGTGGAAGATTTTCTAAGGGGAATTGGCCCGTTTAGAGAAAACCATGGAAACAACCATTCAGCTAGCCGTTCGCCGGGATACGAATTTCGGACCGAACTAAAAGTATTCATCGATTATACTGCTCGGCCGCTGATGGCCCTGATGACGTGATGTGGGGTACCCATACTAGCGTTAGTCACACTGGTAGTACAGGCAATTCTCTAGTGGTACCGACAGTGACAATGAATAAGAGGTGGTAAACAGAGTACACAGCCAAGATGGCAACCGTCCTAGGTAGAAATGAATGTCACCTCCAGTGGTAAATTTGGGGAAATTTTATTGAGGAGGAAGGGAAGAACAAAAAAAGAAGGATATATAAACATAATACATAAACAATGAAACAAGATATATAAACAAGATAAATAATACAGTAGATACATGAAAGAGCCTAAAAATTACTTGCATGGCTTTTGCAGTGTTTCACAATAACGATATTACAATTAAACAAAATCATCGTTGTCAGTATCACTAGATTTAATTCTCTGCACACATTTTCAAGTAGAAACGTGTTACTTTTGATCGATAAAAATGTTATCCCAGTGATAAAGAAGTATTGTTTCATTTTAGCTTCTTTCACATTTTCCAACGAAAAAAATTTGCAGATATTTTTATATAAGCAGATTATATTTATCGCAGATTATTTTCATATTTTTATATAAAGATAAGATACGGATAGCCTGTCTAGGCGACAGCTTAGCCTGGACATTATTATTTTTTAATTAGAGGTAAAACTTAAGAGTGTGGTTTATACACGAGTGTGGCCTATACATTCGAGAATACATTATATAAGTCTTTCGTCAAATGCAGTTTTTAACTTAAACACATTAATTAATGTTATGTGGTTACAAACTCTCGTCAGTTTTAACCATTATGAAATATAACTTTTAATAAATATTATTTATCTATAATTAATATTAATCCATAAGTAATTGAAAATCACCATATTCTGAAGAAGGAAACATTTTTCATCGTGAAAAATATACCAGGCTCATAGAAATTATTAACTCATAGAAATGAAATTCGAAATATTAACTCGAACTGGTAAAGACTATTTCTAATTTTTCGCCTCGTTCCTTCTCGTCGATCTATAAAAATTTTTATTGTTAGACACAAAAAAGGACTTTTTTAATCTTATGATTTGCGAAAGCAGTTTACCATAAACGCTTAAAAACTATGCTCTTCATTTAATTTTTGAACATACGTAGATAATACCATCCCAGTAAAATCGGAATCTCATACCTCTACTTAGTATTACAATAAAATACCTTATAATGCCCAACAACACCTGTTTTTAATAAGTTTAAATACATTGGCTGTTTAAGGTAAATTTTGGCTAAATCAACAATTTCCAGATTAAAATCGTTAAAAATAGAAAAAACGTCATTCCAATCCCATGGAATAGAAATATTGAAATATTATCCCAAAAACTATATCTTTCTTTTTCTATTTACTTGGTAACACAAATAAATCAAACGTTTTGTTTTAGATAAAATTTAATATTGTTATTGGTACAAACATGAAAAAAATAAAAGCAAGAAATATTTTAATAAAATTACTACTTTTATAAATAGCACTGAAATTGTATATAACTTTTTCAGTATGTTTTATTGATTTCCAGAAATGCGTAAAAGTCCTAAAGCACTTACACGAGGCTGTAAGCAAAGGATTTTTTCATTTTGATTTATCATATTTCATGATTTGGTGAAGCAAAATATTAATCTTGAATAAAACTGAAACGTTATGTTTGCTAAATTCTTTCAATTACAGTTTTAAGCACACAACTCTTGTTATTACTGAATATATCTACAGTCAAGTAAGACTTTTTAGTAAAGTAAAAAGTGTATTTTTCGAATTGCTTTAGAAATTACATTTCTGCCTCTTGGTAACCAATTAAGTCAAATAAACGAACCTCTTAATAGCAAATAGAGTGAATACCAAGAACGAAAAAAATTATTTAAAAAATAATTAGAAAAAGGCAACATTGATTCAAAAAGCTAAATAGGAATATTTCTCCTAAACATTTTAAGATTTAGAAGAAAATAAAATTGGGCTTAACAAACTCCAGTTTTAGAAAATCTCTAATAGTTATGTTTATCTATCTCGCTTACAGCTAATCCAATAGTTTTATACAATTACTAAAAAATAAAAAAAAATCTCGATTTGTTTTTAGATATAATTTGTCATACTCGGATTATGTTTTTTAAAATTCAAACTTCATTTACGATCAAGAGTTGAATCTTTTCACTTTTCATTTTTGCTTTAAAAATGATTTAATTATGTTGTTCTTATCTTCCGGTTAAGGTTTTTATGCCTTTAGGAAATCTGCATGTAATATTTGTAGAATTATCATCAGTTTAAAAGTTGTTTGCGGGCAGATAAGCCTAATTATTTCTACCATAGCAGCCATATTTGTTGATATTTGAAACCTAGCATAACAGTGCATTTGTTGCCAATCTAGAGAGACTAAGCTTCGAAACAATAAAAATAACGCTTTCTTTTATTACTGCGAATTAGATCATGCTTAATCCCTTCTGAAATTTATTCGAGGAACTAAGTGTTTAAGATTTACCTCGTAATTTTTAATATAGATATTTTGAGTTTTTATGTATTTTTGCCTTGTCGCGAAGTGGGAACTGAATTAATTGAATGACAGATACTGAATCGTCTGTGAAAAACTGCTTCTTGTTGTTTTTGTTTCTTTTAATTTCTCTTATGCATCGTTTTAGATTTATCATAGTATTTGAATAGAACATGTGGCAACGATAATTCTTCAGTTGATATAATTTTTCAGCTTTCTGAATTATAAAAATGAATGAAATGTAACTCTCAAAGGTGAACATAGCGCCAGAATGTCGCTATGGTAAACAAATATAGTGAATTTTAAAAAGTGCATTTATTCTATTGTGGTTTATGCGCTATCGACGAAAATTTAATTCAATCCAATAAGTCTAAATGAAATGCAAGAAAAACTTAATATTCCGTACAAGGAAGTCATGTGGCGTACATATCAGATTTTTTACATGAAATGTAAAAAAAAAAACTCGATTTGAATTTAGATATAATTTGTCATACTACGATCATACGTTTTGAAATTTAACCTTAATTTACGATCAAGAGTTGAATCTTTTGACAAAAATCAATTTCAACCCTAAAATAATTTAACACAATCGCTGTCAATTAGATTTAAAAATATACTCTTATCGTAATACAATTTACAAAACTTTCAAAAATGTAATTTTAGGATTAAAAAACATGTTTTACGGCCAAGATTCGATTCTTTTCACTAAACTCAATTTCTATTTTAAAATAATTTAACTTATTCGCTGGCATTGAAAATCAATTATTGCTGTCCTAATATATTTTACCAAGTTTTCGCAATTATTAATTTAAGATTGAAGAAAAAGCTTTTTCATAACGTTGTTGCATGGCAGTTCAATGAAATTTCTTTTTAATGCTTACTGAAAATGAAAATTTCTCCAATAGTTTCAATTATTTCTCAATTTTCAGTTAATTTTTCTAGCAAGATTTAAGTTTAATTAATTATAAATTTAAGGAAGCAAATACTATAGCTATACATGCTAATCAGTTTTACTGAAATTATATGCATGCCAATAAAATATAAGCAACATTAAACAAAGTGGCTTTAATTCATACAAAACGTTACTGAGCGTATCTTGGAGATGGGCGGGAACGATATTATTTTTAATGTACATATTTAAAAAGCATACAAGAAACTGGAAATAAAATTATATAAACTTCTTAAGAAGAATCAATGTCTTTTTGTATCATTTGATTCTCCTGTGTTACCTATGTGTAATTTAAGTTACTCATATAGCACATTATCCAAATATCTCAAGATAGAAGTTCTCATAAACTACATACTTATTATTTATTAAAGCAAAACTGTCATATAGCTTTTTTGTCTAGATAAGAAATGGCCAGCTGTCGGTAAAATCTAAGATGTTCTTCCTTAAGACAGATTCCAACTCACGGGGCTTGCATGTAGGTCGCAGCTGCGGAAACTCATATCGAAAAAATTCTGACTTCAAAGTATTGCTTCCATATTATCTGAAACGCGCCTTGGTGAACAGAGTGCAGAAGTTCTGAAATTCTATTTTTCTTGTTTTATGCTCTGGTTTTTAGCTCAAATTCCTTTTAGTAAACTTAACACTGGATTTGGGAATAAGAGGAAAATTGTGTCAGTGATTTTCCACATGATAATATTATGCCACTATAATATTTATATGCCACTATAATATTCATAATATTTTAAACATTATGTATTTCTAAATTTTAATTAAACTTCTGTATTACACGTTTCCAAAATCCTTCTGTATTAAAGAAAAACATACTTCAACGATGTTTTCAATACTGTATAAAGTAATAGCTTAATATTAAAGAAAAACAATAAAGATATTTATCACAGTTCAGATTGTAAATAAATAGATGCCTGTAATCAAAAAGAATATTTCGAAGAACTAAATATTAGAGAAATTAAGAATAAACAACAGGAATTGGCATGTCTTGATTAAATTTTCAAGGATATAGTTTCGAATCTGTGAAAGCGAGTTAACCTTTTTCAAGTTGACTTCAAGAGTCGTATTTTTACTTCAATTATTCGTTCTAATGCATAGCAACCACAAATGGTATAAATTTCTCGTCTGACTGGTTTTTCCTGTTTTGAATAGCGAGACAAATGAGAAAGATGTTTCTAATACGAATCTCTTCCTTGCATGACGTACGTAGCAATCTCAAAAGGAAGTTCATTTAATTTTCGTACAGTTTCTATAAAAACTGGAGTTATAGGACATCTGCAAGTTGCCATCTTTTGTAAATCCATACTTCATTAAGCTGCAATTTGTTTTTGAAAACGTCACCCTGAAGTATAAACTTTCCACGTGTCTTGGAGAACGAGGGAAGCACGTATTTGCGCCTTTTTATTTGTATATCGTGACACGAAGCAGGAGACTGACTTTTATTTGACTATGCAGAGCGATCGAGAAAAAAATAAAATTTGATCATTATACATGCATGCTAAACTCTAGCTGAAATTCCGTTCGTTAAGTTCCGGAAGAGAAATTATTCGCAAAGTTACATTCAGATATCCATTTGTTTCCCGCATTATGATTCAGAACGATGAACCCGTAAGAACCTTTACATATGATGTGTGACTAGCAGACAGCATTTTCTTTATCTTATAATTAGTACAAGTTCCTACAACTCCAATTAGAACAGGAACATTTATTCACATGTGAACGCAGTTAGTTTCTTTGGCACTATGCAATATGGTAAGTAATTAAATTGCCTATCCTTACCATTTGGTTATTGCGTGTATTTACAATTGGCTGCTTTATTTGATAATTTCAAGCATCCATATATTTTTACCGAAATCGGAATTTTTACTAAGCAAATGAACCTGCTAATTAGAACCTGCTGTAAAAGCGAAAAGGATGAAAACGAACATACTCTTACGCCAAAGCAACAGGGATTGACCAAAAAGATTTAATCAAAATTTGTTTTCTTAATTGCTTCTGCTTTACATTAATTTTTTTATTCTAGTCAATGGTTTCCGTTCTAATTTAACTTTAACGCCAACTTTTCAAGAACACGTTTAAATGCTTTTCATTAACTTTTCGGTCAATAAATGGCGTCAAAGTTTTCTGTTACTTAGCTAGAACATTCTCGAAGTTTATAGCTCTTACTTTCACACAGTCATTAAGTTTTTTTCACGATACATTCGCTCCTGCATATGACAAGGGTTCTCTTCTATCTATGAGATTATAGTCCTTCTGTCCATAAAACTCATGTTCCAACGATTCTTATGCTTATCATTAAGTTTCTTGAACTAATTCATGAATATTAGACTCAGAGAAATACTGGCTTGCTGAAAATAAAAAGGTCGATTTCAAAGATGATTGTAAAAGAAGAAATAGAAGGAAGAGCATTATTTAATTAATCTCCAGTAAAATCAATCCATTTTTCAAGCCTGTAGCAAGGTCATTAATACACGTTTTAAAAATCATTGTTTCTGGATGTGCTGAAGCCCTCCTTGCCCGATAAATTGATATGTCGTTAGTAACGCATTTCTTGGACAAAAATGGTTGAAGTGCTAAAAACAGCGCTAATCTCTTGGGAAATTAACAGAAGAGATTGGAAGATGAGGAAGAATATCGAATTCTACATTGCTTTGATCTGCTGTATATTTGACACTACCGCATGTGGTCGGGCGTTATAATGAAGCAGTAGGAATTCATATCCTTCACATCATTTCATATCCTTCATCCTTCACAAACTTTTCCCTTGGAACCCCCCATTTTCCAGATTAATATACATCTTTCCTGTTTCTAGTAACTAAACTGTAATATCAAAGATAACTGTGATATATATATATAAAGTTCTCAAAATAAGCGATCGCAATAAAAAATGTCTGTCAAATTCCATTACAGGTTGTCTGCTGAATAAATGCTTGTGCCTGCCAATTTCCGTGCAAAAGATTTCTGCTTTCCAGATTCTTACATACTATAGTCAACATAATGACATTCTTACATAATGTTTGACGGTATCGGTAAATCAAAATCTAAATTCCAGAATAACATGCTTCAAAAGTTTAGCTTCTAATTAATGAGTGCGAACTTCTAATTAAAGATTCTTATGTAATGATATTTTTTCTCTTTTGTTTTAATTGAACCTTACCTTACTTGGGTGCCGATATTCATGCATAATAAAAATTCCTGATACCATTCAATCATTGCCTAGAATCATACAAACTATTTTCATTAATCATTCACTGTAATCCTGATTGTGCAATTAATTCTTGTGAATGATGGGTGTGGGATAGTGCATGTTAACTATTGGTAAGTACCAAGTGCATCCGTTCATCAACAACTGAAACTGTGCATCTCATGCAGGTATTAATATGGAAGGAAAATATCTGTAGTCACTTACTGAAATGAATAAACTTTCTTGACCAAGTAAAATATCATGGAACTTACGGGCCTTTCATTATGGGCAATCCCAAGATGTGAATTACTTTCTTATACATATTTTTCTCTCTGACAATGCAATCTACCAGCATGATAAGCCTATGTGAATATCTTGCGTAGATAGTTGTTTTTTTCTGTCTTTTCAAAGAGCATAGTTTAGCAGTGGTAATTCAATGAAAATGTTAAAAACAAAATTAACGACAATAAGCAAGAAATTATAGTTGATTTTAATTCTATTGGAGTTCTAAATTTTTCACAGCGTAATAGCGTATGGCGTTCAACTTAACGTATTAGCGTAAAATGTTTAACAGCTAACTTCATCGAAACATCCAAAAAAGCTTACGTTTAAAAAAAATCAATGCTTTGACAAAGTTAGATTGAGCTGCAAAGAAACTGCATACAGAGATAATTTCTTAAACATTTGTACTAATTTTAACAAACAGAACTAATAAATAGAACTTCTTCATTTGTTTAGTATTAAACTGCACGAAATTACGTTTTACAAATATTTCACATACTTCATGTATTTTTAAGTTTTTCTTGGTTGTTCGTGTGCAGGAAAATAGTTACATTATTTATCTCCAAGTAGCATTTTACAACTTTGCCATAGATTGTTCAATTTCGTAAATATTCTTTTTGTGCAATAATTATATGTTTAAATATTTTTCCTGTATAAAGTTACATAATACATGTCAGCTAAATCCCAGATATCCATTACTTAGAAAACATAACGTTCTATAGATTCCGAAATTCATTTATTTCCTGTGAGTTTTCTAAATCGGAAATTTCCCATTTTTGGGGTTTATTTACAATTAATTTAAACTCTTAAAATTATATTTAATGTTTAAATTTGTACAAAAATTTGTATTAAGAAAGAAATATAGCTAGCTCCAAAAATACTCATGCTATTCTACAGCTGAGTCAAAACTGTCCAGAATGAAATTTAAGCATAATTATTTCAAAAGCCAAACGACTAGCTGATTTAGAAAGAACACGAGGCCTAACGCGACGGATCGACAATTAAAGATAAGCTGTTCTTTTAAAATCGATATGTCTCCAAAATATAATTGTTAGTGATACGAGTCAGTCTTTGTTTGTTAACAATCACTATTTGTTCTGTTAAAGTCTTTTGAAAAACCTGTTATGAAGGAAAATGTTGATCCCATAGAAACTAAATTTCATTGTTGTTACGGAATTGCTGATCTCATAAAAACTATATTTCTTTTTTATTTAGAAACTCTATAATCTGCTCTTTCTACTTTTAGCGTCAAATTTCATTACCCTACCATCACATTACTCATTGATTAATTCCAGAAAATTGCTGATTCTTAGACTTGCTGCCAATTTTTAAATGAAATATTTCAATTCTTATTCATATTATAACAACTCATTGTACATTTATTTAAGACATTCCTTAAGCTTATAAACTACATAACCGCTAAACAATATTAAATCTTCTTTTAACAGATAATTTAATGCTAAGTTTAATAAAAGACATCTCGAATATCAACCATGACTTTCTTTTTAGGGAGGATGCTTACTTATGTGTTTAGAATGTTGTTTCTCACTGAAAACGAGAACACAAAGAAAGAGAAGGAAATGTTTCAATTTTTGAAGCAGTTAATAATTTTCTTTAATCAGGGAAATGAGTTAAACAATTATGGATTTATAAGTTTACCAAAATTACTTGAATCTTTATACTCTTAAATACCTGAGGTATACCTTAAATACTCAGCGCACTCTTAAATGAAAATGTATTGTAATAAATGCTTTCAGAAAAGTGAATAAATGCACAAAAGGAAAAATTAAATGCAGCGTATTAACTCGAATCCATTGTTTTAGATTCTTAGAAATTATCACAAGATTTTAGGTTGATAGCAAATTCCGTAAAATTAAATGCTGATAACAGTTCCGCAAAACTTCGAATTTAGAACAATGGAAGAATACAAAGGAGGACCAGATTATGCTTTTCGGAAAATAAACTATATGCGAATCTCTTATCAAGGCTCACGGGAATCCAGAAAATAGTTGAGTGTCTAAAGAAAGCTATGTTATTTCCATAATTATTGCCGTTCGTGAAATAATACGGGTGGAGCTGTGACACTTGTCAGAGATCTAATTTAGTTAATTCCTTTAGGACGAATAGATAATGTGATAAACGATAATGTGAAGCTTTTAAAAAAAACTGTGTTTGTAGACGTATTTGATTCGAATTCCTAAAATTAAGTAAATAAATTCAACATGTGTTGTTTATACCTGACTATTTTGTGACTTAAATTAAATAATGCAATCATGAGAAGCGTATATTAAAACGCATTTATTTAAAAAAATTAGAACTAACGAAAATTAACTTCTTGCAATAGTTCTTAATTCATAAATAACCTACTTTCGGATGCGTATAATTATCTGATCATTAAATGCAACTGCATGGTTCCATGCAGCAAAACTACTAATGGAATTTAAATCAGAGCTAAATTATACCATAAAACACGCAATATGCACAATACAAAATCTGTAAGATCGAAATTCGGACAAAATTTGAGACCAACATCAAATCAGTTAAAGATATATTAGGAAGGATTAGATATATCCATAACATTCAAGGATGCAAACAGATTGGTAGTGGGAAAATATTTCGATTGAAAAGTACTAATCGTTTCGAACGAGAATTGTAGCAGCGTGGCTGCGATGTCCACGTAAGTTGAAGTTAAATGAAATATATTATAACAAACTACAGATTTTAAAAGCACAGGCTGAGCAAAACAGAACACCGTTTTACAAACATACGAAGACCATAATATAACGCGAACAAAGGGGAAATAGTGTTTAACTTTTAAGAGTGTAATCTAGGATCAAAGCGTTATGGATTACACATAGCAGAAGGGTGAAGGATGTACAGCAACTGTTAAACAGTAATCAATACTCTCAGGAGAAACACTTCAAGACACAGAAGTAACGATACACTCGAGCAACGGACCAGTCACCAACCAAGAGGCTCTCTGAAATAAATTACCATATGAAAGGTAAAAATTAATATATATATGTATATATATATATATATTGATGTGTACTAAATACATATAAAAATATTTTAAAACCTACATACGTTGGCATATTAAAAGTTTTAGATGTACATTTTGAGGAAATTTATGAACTCTCATTTAAGCATGGCCTATTTAGCAAAAGGAAAAAAACGTGACTTATGTGAATTAAACTAGACACTAAGTGTAGTGATAAAGGAAAATTTTAAGACCCTGCAAGTTTGGAAGGCTATAATTACCATTTCCACATACGACACAGAGTTTACGAAGGAATGTTTGAGCCATATCATAAATGATAAGAAAGAATTGGAACCACGTATTGAGGAAGAGAAAGGAAATGAACGATTCTTTTAATCGAAGAAATTAAAATTATTATCTAATATTATTCTTAGCAGAGCCGAGTCTGCAATAGTGTATTCTCCTGTAGATGTAGAAATGCGTCAGTTAGAACTGAGCAAGTTAGTTCTTAATTTTAATCAAAACAGCCGGTATGAGTTTATTTCTGAATTTGTTTGAGAGGCAATTAACCTTTCTGTGGGTACTCATTTCAAAATGGGAAGTCTATCTTGTAGGTCTTCTGCCCACTGAGGTTGCAAACCTAATTGCAAAAGAATCTTCTGATGATGCTCAAGATTACGAGAAAGTTAAACAAATTTTCTTAAAATGCTTCAAACTGAGGGCTAAAAAACTTCGACAGCTGTTTACTTAATATAAGAAAAATCCAAAAATCACCTGGCGAGACTTTTATTGTGAATTACAAAACCATTTCGATAGCTGGTTTAAAGAATTTGATACCGGCAGATCAAATTTAAAAGAAGGCCTCTCGAGATTATAAAAAACAATTTTTGGATCTCTGCAATAGTTCGCTACCATTACCGCTTCAGTTAGCGAACAAATTAAATCTGTATGAAGTTAGACATGTACGAAATAAAAAGGTAGTAAAGAGCCCCCTAAATCTTAATAACGAAATGGATCTATATATTATAGAGGTAACCCTCAACATACCAAAAATGTTTCATCAAGATGTCATGCAAAATATG
The DNA here is from genome assembly GCA_000611955.2 of Stegodyphus mimosarum. Taxonomy (NCBI): domain Eukaryota; kingdom Metazoa; phylum Arthropoda; class Arachnida; order Araneae; family Eresidae; genus Stegodyphus; species Stegodyphus mimosarum. Next base: position 142,855 of record KK115735.1, read on the forward strand.
AAGGTCGACCTACTGTTAGTTGCTATACCGGTGGAAAGTCAACCTTTTTAAGGCTACTCCCGCTCTCTCAAGAAAGCAGAAATTGATTTCAGATCTATACACTTTCGGACATTCCCTTTCGAGAAAACCCAGACGACTCTTTGGAGAATAAATATAAACGGGTTAACCGGAATTGTGTGCGCTGACTCGGGAGCCAGCCACGATATATCGGAAGAAACGTTAGATCGTCTTTTAAGAGAAGGTGGGAAAAAATATGGGAAAGCCAGTATGAATGTTAGCCTCGCCGATGGTCTCTGGAAGGAAACAGAAGTTTATACAACCCAAGTAAAAACTGATATCGAAAGAATATCTTCCCGAATAACTTTATTTGCATTACCTATAGCAAAAGGTAACAGATGCGTTTTTAGGAAATGACTTTTTTACGTAGCACTGGAATTGTTTTAGATCTTCCAAATAATAGACAATATTGCCATGACGATCCTATCTAGAAATTCAGCTTCAGTAATGACATTTTCAAACTACCCAAGCGCCCAGAAAATAAAGCGACGTTTAACCCGTTTGGATCAAGAGAAAGTAAAAAAAGACATTTAACTGAAAACTAAATGAAAAGCTCAAAGATCAGTTAACGATACGAGACTGTGTTCCGAATAGGAGAAGAAGCAAATCCCTATATTGAATACCATATAAACGCTAATAATAACACTCCAATTTCAGTACTCCATACAGGATGTCTCTAGTCAGGAATAATATTTTAAAGAAGGAGTTTGATGATCTCTTGGAAAAGAAAGTAAGCAGCGCCTGTGCTTCTTATGGTCAAACCAAACTCAAAAATCCTACTTTGAGTCCATTACCAAGGACTGAATACCCCTTACGTGTCAGGGTCATATCTATTACCTCGGATGGATGGCTGCCTGCTGCTAACCATATATGACAACCATTGATTTGCGGTCTGGGTACCATCAAGTTAGAGTTTGCCTTACAGACAGAGACGAAACAGCATTTGTTTGGCCTTTTGAAATTTTCCGTTTAATTTAAATGCCTTTCACATTGAAACCTGCTCCTTCCACTTCACAGAGATTAATTGATAAACTGCCTTATTAGCTTTTTGAAAGGTATGTTCGTTCTCTGTTACTTAGATGATACTGAAATTTTAACAGAGACTTTCGAAAAACCTGTAGCTGATCTAGAAGCAGTTTTCGAAAGGCGCTTGAATAAATTTCGTAACTATATTGATGGTCAAGGGATTGTAGTGGAATCTGATCACCAACCGTTGAAACGGATTTTAAGCTTAAAGTTACCTACAATTAAACTTGCTAGGTGGGCATGCAATCGCAGTCCTATATTTAAGAGATGAAATACATTCCTGAAGGTGCTAATTTTGTAATTGATATGATGTCATGCTCTGTGTGCAAATATGAAGGAGAATCTTGTGAAGTTCTGCGATAACCATTGATATGCAAACTTGAAGTGCAACAGAAATCCAAGAGATCAAGGATACAGATCACAACATCTTACAAAAAGCGAAGTAAAAAATGAAAAATACTCTAATTGGAGCAGACGCGGTTATATGATGAATCAAGGATATTTGTATTGCTATTTCCAGACTCTGAATCAGAAAAACGCTCAATTAGTAGTACAAATACATGAGCGAGAAATAATTTTTAGCCATTAATCATTATGCTCCTACGGCAAGAAATAATAATGCTGAAGGGGCATACTACAGAATTACTCAAATGTATTATTTCACAGAAATTTGCAATTACATTGCATATTACATGACGAAACTATGATGAGTGCAACTGGAACAAACTTGATGTTGTTGCCGGTTCCTCGTACGGACGACATCGGAGCCACAGAGGGAGGCTGTAAGTTATAACAAATCAAAAAATTGTTTAACTTTTCTTCTCTCTTTCTGATGTTGAACTCGCCTGAGGGACTTTGCTGACCCCCTAAAGTTTGAAGTTGGATTGGATTGTCATTGGCAGACAGCAAGAAAGGACGATCCCGAAGTTGTGTTCCAGCAGCGCCATGACATAAAATTATGCAATCCATCGCGATCTGTAATATTCTGCTTGTAATTCCTTTAATGTCATATTTAAAAGTAAATATTTGTAGAGTGTTTATTATGAAGAAAGGAAATTTACTTTCCTGTTACAATATTAATTTTTCTTTAACAATATTCGTATTCTTAAATTTATCCTTAGAGCCCCCTTAAATATGTAGATAAAGCTTCTAGAACTTACATGAAATAGAGAGTAAAAATATTAAATTCAACGCAACCGTATTCATCTCCAAGGCATAAATATCAAAAATTCTGTAAGCTCATGAAACAAATATTCGAATTTACTAATAATTACTCATCTTTACAAATTTTCGTATTATCTATATAAATGTAATGTTAATATATCAAGAATGCAAAGAGATGTGAAAATTGTGACACATTAGCAACGACTGTTTATTTTCTACAATTTACATTTCGTATCAGATATAATTTGAAAGCGATATTTGACGATAATTTCGTATGCTAATTGGATAGTATTAGAAAGAAATAAAAATGTTATCAATTTCGAAACTACGGGCGTATTACGCTTAAAAGTTTCACTCAGCAAATGAATGGATTGCATATTATAGACAATTTTTACATGCACAAGCAGATATCTGTGCATATAATATGAAATCCATCTAATCCCTTAGGCAAATATAATATATGAATGTAAAGAAAGAGAGAATGTTTATCTTTATCACAGAAGGCCTTTGAGCAAAATACTGTTATTTGATGTAAATTTGAGAAACTTATATGTTTTGAAATTTATTTTCTAATAAGTATAACACCTGAAATTTTGCCATATTTGCTTTTATTAATTAACTTCTTTTGGAATTTCTCAAATTGAATTTTATAAGCAATATTGTCTCATTTCGTTAAAGGATGATACTTGAAATTATTCAAGTAAACTTCATAGAAAGTTCAATTGACAAATTTTTTTACGTCAAATTTAAATTAAGACCCAAAATGAAACTCGAATGAATAAACACTTCAAAAACTTGATAATGAGAATAAGCAAAATTTTTAAATTAAAATTTTCTTTAAATAAAAATAAATTAATTTTACTTTTCGCTTTTTAAATACATCTTCATCAAGGTTCGGA
>KK115735.1:148147-195864 GCA_000611955.2 Stegodyphus mimosarum
ATTCTGCCATTTTAATACACTTCTGATATGTTTATTAAGACTACTGATTAGCAATTTCTTGCTTAGATCTAAGTGAAAATCATGTATCATTTACCATTAAGTCATTTCGATATTATTCAGTGTTACAAAGATATAATTAAAGTGATATTTTGATTTGTTCTAGTACCATCTGGCTGGAAATAAAAGTTTACGAGTTTAGCTGTTGTTAAAACATCGATCGTCGTTTGAGTTAAGATAACGTGGATTAACTTTGTATTAAAGAAAACATACAATTTCTATTTGCCTGCTATTTATCACTGCAAATTAAAATGAGTCTCGAAGAAACAGTTGCACGAAACAGGAAAATTAGAGGTTCGAACCACAGTCACAAAATTAATTAAGAAAATAGAAGTCGAATTACAAAATATGAATGTAGAACTGTTGCACGAATCGCTTGCGGTGTTAATCAAAAGCCAAGCTACTTGATTAAAATATGATGAAGTTATTAATTCACAAAGCATTGTGCGAGAATTAGAATCGGAAGTGTAACATTCCTTTAGAGTACAAGCATAAAGCTATCATTAGATGTAAATCGTTAGTTACTACATACACTGAAAAAGTAGTTAAAACCGAAAAATTTCCTCAAGTTTCTGAAAAAAAAAACTAATTGGAATACTATATTACCACATATCACATTAGAAACTGTGATGTATGTAAATTTAGCTGATTTTGGGTTCAGTATAAAGTTGCCATTCATGAAAATAAAACCCTTCAAAATGTGGAGAAAATTAACTATTTAAGACAGCTACTCAAGCGGATAACCGTTAATAGGAGAAAACTATAAAAATGCCATCAAATTTTAACTGACCGATTTATAAAGAAAGCAATGCTAATGAACTTTCTCCTATCCTTGGATCTTGTATGGCATTAGAGTGATGCATCCAGTTTAAGACAATCATCTGATGAAATAACGGTTCAGACTAAAATCTTAGAAACATCTTAAAATATCTTCACTGGAAAAAAATAAAACACCAAATACAGTTTAAACAACAAAAAAATAAGAGTTTTTTACAATTAAAATTAGAGTTTCGACTAAAAAGAAGCAATTCGGTCAGCAGGCAACAAGGCAGATTTTTCGGTGCACTAAAATGAAAGTTTAGTTTTGGTCCCACTCAGCAAAAAGACACTGAGGTGCAAAAACTGAATTCACTATTCTGCTAAGTTTCAAATTTAAACAAATATGGCTGCTATGGTAAACAAAAATTAGGTTTAGCCGGACTTAGGCAACTTTTAAATTGTTGATGCCAGAACTATTGCATGCAGATTAACTAAAAGCATGAAAACCTTAACCGGAAGATAAGAACAACATAATTCAATCATTTTTGAAGCGAAAAATGCGCAAACTGAGCTCACTTAGCAGCGGAACAGAATGAGCATATGCAACCAAACAGAGAGGTGCACAACTACATGTTATAACAGTCCTATATTCAAAATCTCAAAATTCTGAAACTAGTAGTTTTTGAGTTATGCGAGATACATACTTTATGTACGTACAAATGCCACAAAACTCTCCTCTGAATCCATTTTAAATGCGTTTTATAATTCGTTTGGGGAAAAGGAGTCCTTTATTCTGTCTTTACGTACACATTCCACGCAAAAACATCTGTAAATTGCATTCGATAGCGGTCAAAATCGATATTTCCGTTGAAATATGATACCCGGAATTTTTCGTGATTACAATACTTCCTTTACTTCGTGCAAGAAAGTAAAAAAAAAAGGACACAGAAACCATTTTGTAAGGCGAAATGGGTTAAATGTAACATTTGCAAATCTCAGTTGCATGTAAAACGACTCATCAAATTTGCACGAAAATAAAAGCAAAATGCGCAGAACACAAACGGAATAAAATGAACTGTTAGCGCACTATTCCTCGAAAGGCTGAGTAAACAAATTTCTAACGATTTGATTTATTACCAGAGTTTGAGAGACCAACTCCTCAGAAATAATTCCGCGTTTGATGTTAGGTTATTGGGCGATTCTTCACCCGAAAGATCTTCCATTTGTCTATATATTTCTAGAACGGCACAATTGCCAACTATTGACAGCAAAAGATAATTCGTAATCCTTTGTTTCATAATCTTTTGTTCACCTTTGCATCTTCTAATCAGCCAGTGACAGAGTTTAAAAGGAAAGACTTACCATAAAAATAAAAGTGAGTCAGTCTACTCTGATTATAGAGGAACTCGAAATACTCATGTTCGAATGGTATATAATTGCATCAATTTTGAGAAAGCTTAACACTAATTCTAAAGAGACATGTATTATATATGCATTCAGAATGGGTTGTTTGAAGAAAGCAAGGTAGCGAGAATAAGTTAAAAGTGTTAGACCTGCTGTTAAAGTTGGAAGAGGATGCTTTAAGTGTAGGCGTTACATCATTTCTGAGCAGTTTAGAATCGTTGAGAAATAACAAAAAGATCAGTGTTGAGTACAGAAGCTAAGATTTTGATCCAGTAGGATTTTTTTTTTCTTCTTTTGTGGTGCGAATTGAGACTTATGTAGGAACTATGGAAGAGAGGTTTGGGATTCTGAGCTGCCAGCAGAGTTACAGAATTCCCGTAGATAGATAAAAAGGTGCGCATGAGTTAAGGAATTAAATTAATTGAAAATAGAGAGGTACTATTTTAAATAAAGGTAATTTGGTTGAGGTCCATAGATTCTATGATGCGCCACTGGTGGCATATGAAGCACTGGCATGTCTTAAATATGAGAATGGGAGGGCAAAGGTACGTAGGTCTGTAATGATATCCAAAAATTGGATAGCACAGATAAAGCAGTTGTCACTTCCTAGGTTGGAATTAATAACGGTGATAGTCGCGGCAAGGTTGTGGAAGGAAGCATTTGTCGAGGGTATTCAAAGGCTTGGTTGATAAAGTTGTTCTTAGAATAGATTCAACAGTATGTTTACTTCGCAGGATAAGTGGAAACATTTTCCAGGTTCGGAAAATCGTGCAGATAAGTTGACTCGAGGTGAAACAACTTAAACAAAGCTGAAAGATAATATTTTGCAGCATATAAATATATATATTCGTAACATGGCTTGTAGCATGATAATGATATTGTTACGTGCGTACGGGTTCGTTATATATTGAATGCACAAGTCGTTAAAAAGTTAACAAAAATTTATTCTTTCCACAAGAAATAAATTAAAATGCTGAAGTATTTCTTCACAGATCTTCGCACAATATCTCAAACGTTTAGCAAAAACTCAGTTCAAAACAGATAAAATAATTCTTTCTCACAGCGAAATCGCTACAATCAATACAGCATTAAGTAAACAGACAGCGGCTCGCTTTTTACAGCTACAAGTAATAGCAGCAGCAACAACAACTCAGATGAGGCGTTTCACCTCCGCTTTTATAAGCTTTTTAATTATTAGTAGAACAATCACGATTTTTCTAGATTTTTCCTGATGGCAACAGTAATTACGAGATATTTATTTATTAAGCATTAAATGCACGCGCTCTTTTATTTTTATTGCTATTTCTTTTTCGACGTAGCTTTCTCTTCGAAAATCGTCTGCGTTGCACCGGGAAACAAAAAGGAATTTTAATTACAATTCTAAATAAATAGCCAAATAAATGTGAAATTCGTAACATTGCCCCCTTCCCAAGGACTGCACGTCCTGGGCAGTACAATCCTTGGACAGGAAGCCAAATTTACAACTAAGGCCTCAGTGCTATAATAAACATTACTTTATAATAACAAAATAAACAATAATTGCAATAAGTGACTTTCAGCAAATTAAATTCTATCCAACGCTGAATACAATTCAAATACTATCAAATACAAATGCTATCAAATACAAATGCTATCAAATACAAATAGGACCATGGTCTTATACTATTTACATTATTATTTACAACTATATACACTACTTACTATGGTCATAGTAATGAACTAACCTGTCATAATGCACGACTTTAGGTTTAATGTTCGATGACTTACGGATCCGAACCACGACGTCTTTCAGCCTGTTTAGGACTGTGTAAGGACCATCCCAAGCTGACTCTAGTTTCGAAGAAAGTCCTTTTCGACGAGTCGGATTCCATAACCACACCTTGTCTCCTTCGTTGAAACGATGGCCAGTAGTTCTCGAGTGTTCATCTTGCTCGCCGCCAAGCTGACTCGCTTTCGTGCAGAACGATGCTTCACTTCAAACAGGGCCTGGACATCTTGGATGTATTCCTCAGGCGATGAAGGCGCATCTGCAAGGCGGTCAGATAAGAAATCACAAGGCAGACGAAGATCACGACCGATGAGCATCTGGGCTGGAGAATTGCTGGTAGTCTCTGGTTTCTCTTCGATCTTAGTATGATTTCGACAACTTTCTGAGCTGGGTCTTTCAGACGACACGTCGGCGTTTCGTGGTGAGGATCGATAGTCATGACCTCAAACGCTGAAAACAGTTTGTTGTTTTTGAAGTCTAAGGAAAAAAAAGTCTAAGAAAAAATTATATTTCCTTAAGAAGTCCAATCTTAATATGCAGGGGTCTGTAATATGCGCCACATATGCTGTGTGATGGAAAGCGGCACTTCCAAAGGTGATGTTCAGGTTTAACTTTCCTTCTACGTCGATTTTCTCACGGGACGCAGTTTCGAGGGTAACACAGGATGGCGTCCAAATCAGTTTATATTTGAATTTTTGAGCTAAATCTCTTTGAATGACGGTAACATTAGCTCCTGTATCAATGATCATATTGCAAGGAACTCCACGGATATGCCCATTGATGTATAATCCATTACTCTTGCCACACACTGCAGAAATCTTGAGCGCTTTAAAACGGGGTTGTTCACTATCGCTCAAACTCTGCTCCGCGATATGATCATTAATTTGCTTCTTGCGTCGTTGCTGGGAAATGATCTTACTTTCCGTGCTCTGGGGTGTTCTGCAGTTCCTTCGTACGTGGCCTTCAGCTCCGCAGTTCCAGCACTTTGGTTTCTTGTCACTCCTTTCCCATCTCATGGCATTTAATTGCGTGTTTACATCGTTCATCTTATTTTCCGTGCTGTGGGAGGTTCGGCAGTTCCTTCGCATGTGTCCTACAGCACCGCAGTTAAAGCACTTTACGATCCGTTTCTTGTTACCAATATTCCGCTGCAAGGCATTCAGTTGTCTTGTTAAATCACCTAAATGAGCCATCAATTGATCCACTGGCTCGTGGACACGCACAGCTCTGACTGGGTAGCGATCTTTAAGAGTTGCTTGCTGTGCTACCTCGAATTTCATGGCGTACACTAGAGTGCTTTTTATATCCTTCACATCAGCCTTTCGCAGTGCTTTCTGTATTTCAGGATGCCGTCGATGAAGTATTGCAGGGACAGGATTTCCCTTGTTTCTGTCGGGCACTCCGAAAAGGCGAGGTGGGACAGCCTTTCAACATCCGTGGCGAGCTCCTGGAGTGTTTCCGTAGGCTTCTGTTGACGGGATTTTAATTGAAGCCTGCTATAATCTTTTAAACACTTCTCCCCAAAACGCAGCTCCAAAGCACCGGACAGAACTTCGAAATCTAGCCTTTTGTTTTCGGGAAGAGTCTGAAGGATATTCGCTGCGTCTACCCTCAGAGAAGCGGCAAGGTGACAGGCCTTAGCTTGGGAATCCCATCCATTAGCTTCCGCAACTATAGAAAATTGTGTCTTATGCACTTGCCAGGAGGTCTTAGCTTATGTCGATAGCTTCAGAGAGGGATGCGCAGACATGGCTAGAAATTTAAAAGTATCCGAATTGCTTCCTGCTGTCGCTACGAATTTCTTCAAGGTATCAACTTCTTTCTCAGCTGCAGAAACTTTGTCATCAATTTGTTGTTCGATTTGGTGTTGAACGGCAGAAACTCTTTCTTCACTTTCTCCAACTCTGTTTTCAACCGTGTCAATTCTGTTTTCTATACCTTCAAATTTGTTTTCTATTATGCAGGTGATTTCCCTTTTTATTTCCTCTTGACCAACTTTCATTTCTGCCTTAACACCCTTCATTTCTTCCTTAACAGATTCCTCCATGTTTTCTTGAACAGCCTTCATTTCTTCCTTAACAGATTCCTCCATCTTTTCTTGCACAGCCTTCATTTCTTCCTTAACAGACTTCTCCATCTTTTCTAGAACAGAATTCATTTCATCTTTAACAGATTCTTGAACAGCTTTCATCTCCTCTTTAACTAATTCTTGGCCAGCTTTCATCTCCTCTTTCACGGAATCTTGGCCTGCTTCAATTTCTTCTTTATATGCAGCAAAGGCTGCCATGAGTTGCCTTAATTGTTCTTCCATTGCTCTAGTTAATGGCATTCAAAAACCCCACTCCTGACACCAAAAATTGTTACGTGCGTACTGGTTCGTTATAGTATATTGAATGCACAAGTCGTTAAAAAGTTAACAAAAATTTATTCTTTCCACAAGAAATAAATTAAAATGCTGAAATATTTCTTCACAGATCTTCGCACAATATCACAATATCTCAAACGTTTAGCAAAAACTCAGTTCAAAACAGATAAAATAATTCTATCTCACAGCGAAATCGCTACAATCAGTACAGCATTAAGTAAACAAACAGCAGTTCGCTTTTTACAGCTACAAGTATAACAGCAACAACAACAACTCAGATGAGGTGTTTTACCTCGGCTTTTATAAGCTTTTTAATTATCAGTAGAACAATCACGATTTTTCAAGATTTTTCTGGATGGCAACAGTAATTACGAGTTATATTTTATTTTTATTGCTATTTTTTGGTTCGACGTAGCTTTCTCTTCAAAAATCGCCTGCGTTGCACGGGGAAATAAAAAGGAATTTTAATTTCAATTCTAAATAAATAGCCAAATAAATGTGAAATTCGTAAAAATATATTTGTAGCATGGTTGAACGGTACTAAAAGCTTTTGGCCTCGGCAAAAGTTTGAAGTCAAAATTGATAATCAACATTTGGAGCGTTTGAGCAATTACTTTCAGGTGACTGTTCCAGTAGTAGAGACTGCTTTAAAGATTACTAAGTTAGACAGTCTAGAAAAATTATTGACAGTCACAGCTTGGGTGAAGCGGTTCGTCGTCAACCTGAGAAATCACGGCTGTGAAGACGGTGCTCTAACTGCACTGGAAATTTAAGAATCTGAGGAATGCTGGATAAAACAAATGCAGAGAGAGAATCATTCTTCGAAAATTCAACAGTTAGAGAGGAATAATTCAATAACACTTCACTCGAAGCTTTACGGTTTAGCACCCTATATGGACAGCAAATGTATTTTTCGGGTCAGATGTAGTTTGGACCAAGCAGAATTAATAGTCGACGAAAAGCTTCTTATACTGCTAAAGTTCACAGAACTAGTGATACTTAGTGAACAAATTAAAATCATGATTTCAGGAATTATGTAAATAGTGTCCAAATTTAGAAATAAATTTTGGATACCTACATGCAGACAGGCAGCAAAGAAAACTATTTCTACTTTCCTTATCTGTGGAAAGTATATTGTAAAACCCACCAGATAACTACCAGAGCAATTTCCAATTATCGTGTCTTTGAAAGTTCCACTTTCACAGTGGTAAGAAGAAATTCCGACGAAGAAGTTACTATTAAAGATGAGAAAAAAACGTGAAAAAGTTTACCTTGATGCATTGTTCTATTTACGTGTACAGTTTTATGTGCGCAGTGCATATTGGCGTGGTCTTAGACATGTTGAGAAATATAGAGTATCAAAGAACCTCTAAAAAATATTACGAAGAGTTTTATTGATGTACGAAGAGTTAACAACGATACTTAGTGAAACAGAATGTGTTTTAAAAGAACGAACCATTAACTTATGAGTGTAAGGAACTGGGTGAATCTCGCTCTGTCACACCATCTCATTTCTTACTTTCAGCACGTAAGGATATCAGTTTTCCTTTATGTTCTACAATATTTTTCAACATAGCTTCCGATCGAGAGAGTCTAACAAGACGGAAACTCTATCAGTCGACGTTTCGCAAACGATTATCGTCTAAAGGAAAGGGCACGATTTACTGCAACTGAGGCGCAGTCATCATTTTTTAAATCCTTCTTCGGAGCGTAACCTTAAAAAGGAGACATAGTTCTTGTAGAAGGATCAAAAAGCAAAGTACTTTGAGGCATGAGTATCCCTATAGATGTGCTGACAGCCAGAAATGGACAGGTGAGAGTTTGCATTGTTTGTACACGCATAGGACAATTTAGAAGAACAATTCAACTTTTAAATCCTTTTCAAATGCATATTCAATTAACCCATATCAGAAACCCATATCAACTGAACCCATATCAACTGAGAAATTCATATTTTTTTTTAAATTCTTAAATACATGTTTCTCTAAATTTGTGTATACATATAATATCAAAAAATTACCATAAAAATAGGACAATGGTATAATCCACTGCTAATCATACACGTAGGTGGAATGGGAGAAAGCATCTCAAATGCGGTCCAACATTACATTTTTTATAGACAATTGTTGGTTTTATTGCTCAGATCTTAAGCTGGCATTTTCTTTGTCTAATTTTTGGTTTTTTAACAATACCGTGCTCATTTCGAAGCTTTCCAGAATTTTCATTAACTTTGTTGTTTGTTAACTCACAACTTTGCTGTTTGTTGACACATCAACTATTTTTGTTGAACACCCAGTTTTCTGAAAGATGGATTTCTTGGTATAGAAAGTTCTAAATAGGCAACTATTATGCATCTTCGAAAATGAAACAGGCTCGTACTATCATCACTAAACAAGCGTTTGATCTTCCATGAAGCAACAAGTGCTGTCTCATGAGGAAAAGCCTTCGGAATACGTTCGAACTTGGGTTCACATTTTACCCGTTTGAGATTTACATTATGTTCTGCATTGCTATTTGAAACTAAAATTTCAATAGTGCTTATAACCTCGTTAGAACTTCCTTCATCGCACATTATTTCTTCCATCTCTCTTGTAGATAAATCATCAATCTCCTGTGTGTTACTCAGTGCATCGGGATCCGCGGGTAAATCTCTACTTCATTGCCTATGTCGACCAAATCATTGTGATCTGAAGTCCACAAAAAAATCCAAGACTTCTTGTGCAGTTAAAAGTTTACGCGACATAGTACTAACATCACTATAATTTTCCAAAAGAAAACGCAAAATCGAAGCATTTAAAAACTAGATAAATTAAATACCGTGCAAGATACAAACTGACTTCATGACTTCAGTGCTTGAAACATTTATTCAAACCCCCTCTCGACCCACTTCACATACTTGTCTGTCAGTTGACGTGTACCTGCTAGCTATACTGAAGTGCTTGGGTTCGTTGTATAATAGTAATGCTTGGAATATAACATAGAAAGAAAGGATTATATCCATTAGAAACTAATGGGGATTATAATAGTAGGGGATTTTACCGTCGTCCTTTTTTTAGGACAATTAAAAGTGCAAGGAAACGTTATCTTTTAGGTAAAATGTTTTGACAATGCTTTTTACTGGTATAAAAGTATAGAATATTACCTCAGTAAATATTTGTGTATGTTTTTCTTGAGCTCAAAACTTTGAAAAAAATTGTACATTGAAAACATAACCAAAAAAATCTGCCAAAATCCCCATTTTAAAAAATTTATAAAAATAATCTAAATTAATTCTAAGCGATCTTGCGATAAGGAGAAATATATAGTTAAATAAGTCTTAAATAATAAATCGTCTTTAATTTGAATTAGATTCTATGAAAAGATTTCATACAAAGACCATTTATGTGTACCATTTATGTTATTCCTATTTTTAGGACGATGAGAAAATATGGGTTAAACTATATTCATTTATTGCGTTTCTCATTTACTGATATCAAATTTTTTTATTAGTTATTGTCAATTAGTTTATTGTTTCGTTTCAGTAATAATGCCAATTGTATCTGTTTATCAAAAATTATTTAGTAAATTTCAGTTTTATTTATGTTTAGTATATTAAGACTTATGCTACTATTAGTTTCTTGTTGTAGCTCTGAAAAAGATATTGATTTCTTATTGTTGTTATGAAAATTTGTGTACTCTTTAATAAACAGTACAGGGGGAAAGAACTGTGGAAAACGTGTAGAGAATTTTGGGCAGCCCATATTTAATTATTCAAAAGTTTCAGTTTTGAGAGAGTGAAAAGGTATGGCGAGGGAGAGTTCAGCGAGGTATTAATGTAAATCCCAACAATTCTGTAAATGAATTATAAATAGACTTTGATTCATAATGTAGTAGAAGAAAATAAATAGTATTTTTTCAAATCATCATACATCAAGATTAGCAGTGGAATGCTGAAATAAAATTCTTTTCATACTGTGTTCAGAGTGAGAAATCAGATTTTGACAATGTGTGTTGGATTAAATTATTTTTTGCATTTAAATGAAATTCTATATTTTTAAATGAAACTCTGCAATTTTTATTTCTCGTCAAATATTAAGAACGCGTGAAAGGTGTTTACCAGCCACTATGAAAGAAACTTCTGTAAGAATTTGAACTGGTGTCACTCATAGTGAATGTCATTTCCGTCTCACAATACGTTCATGAATGACAATGTCATTGACATTAGTATGACATAATACGCAATATATTAAACCATGAGAATGATAAGCTAAGAAATTGCAGTTTTAATAATTTCCTAAATTAAAAAAGCGCGCGTGCTTCAGAAATTAAATGAAAGTTCACAGAAAAAATTATATATTTGACTGCAGAACTGACAACTAAACACCATCAAATTCAAATTTCGAGTTGAATATGTCAAAAAAATCCATTAAAGATCGAATGGAAATTGTGGATATGTTTACTTTAGCTTTTTTATCTCCCATCTATCCTTAGAAATGTTTGCTCTTCAGCGAGGAAAACACTTTATTGTTTAGAGAGAAAACGTGAAAGTTTCTCAACTTCAGAGGAGATTTAGGACATTCAGAAATTGCAAGAAGGTGTATTTGTACACCAGGAAACATATTTCCTGCACTTATATTGCTTTTGACGAAACCTGATCGATACATGATTTTTTTTCTCTGGGCAAAATGATGGGGTTGCAATAAAATAATAGTTATCTCCATTTTGGCAACAATTTGTTTTAATCTCGCTACTACTACTTACTTAATGCACTTACTTTATCCTTTATTAAAGCATGTAGTAACAGAATGCAGTAACTATGATCTAACACTGAATGAATGCTAAATACGCACCCAATGTTTATTATCAGTCAAGCGACATTTTATAATCCGGAAAGGCGGTAACTGAATCCGATATACAACTCAGCATAAAGCATACAAATATTTCAAATAACTTTGCATAAATTTAGTGAATTTTACAAGATATTGAATCTAATTTTAAACAGCTGCAGTTATATACTGAATATCTCCACAGATACGTGTGAAAGATAATATGTAATATTTGCCTTATAGTTTACAATTAATGGTATGTATAATTTATGGAATATACTTAATGATTTTACTTGACGAAGAACAATGTAAATCATTATTCGCAATATTTGCCTTAAGGCTATGGAAGATTTCGTTAAAAGTCGAAAAATTCAACAATTAAGAAATTTTAATAATGGAATAAAGATTTATAGAAAACTTTAAGAATGGTCATTGTTTAGGATGAAAACGCATAAAGTTATCAAAATGAGGTGTTAGATAATGAATATTTAAAACCAGTTTTTTTACAGCTGAGACAGTTAATATTGTTGTTTTGAACTGAGAGAAATTAAATTTTCACTGTAATACCACAGATATTCATTTATCTGTGGTATATTTTTCACTTTGTATTTTCAATATATGCATCCACTAATTTACTAAAGTCAATGTTTCCGGATGGTTATACTAGAAGACGTAGCAGTCAGCATCACCGTCTAACTACAGAAAGATTTTCTGTGCCCTAATCAAAATGATTCAGAATTTCTGGGTTTTTGATTGGAAGGCAGAGTATATATCTACCTCTCGGGACACGTTACGTAAGTTCTGCCATCTCTGATAAGTTTGTAATTATTCAGATCTGCGTTATTGCAGCTGATATTTAAATTTCATATGCTAGTTAGAGCTTCCTAAATCAGCTTACATTTAAATATAATTCTGTAGTCTTTGACAACTAGTCTACGTTATAAGTTTGAATTTGACTGTAGTTACATTGCCACAAATGGTGGTTGATTTTGTTAGCACAAGACATGCGCTTATATTCAAAGTTCTATTTTAATTAAAAAGTTGTTTTAAAAACCTCTTCAAGTCCTTGTACTTATTATTGTTTTCAAATGCAGTGATAAGTCGCTTTACGTCTGTAAGGAGTCTGGAATCAGTTTATGCTCGAGAAAGAAGTCAAAATTTGTAAGGGCACATGTAAAATTCAACATGGTTTCTCAGTAGAGTTTATCAATACTAAAGTGAAAACGAAACATTTTATATGATAATATGAAGTAATAATTTGTGTGCCTTTTATAAATATACACATTATTTTAACTTATATTTCACACAAATATAAATTCCTTTTTTGGAATACGAAGAAACAGGAATTTTTTTACCGGCTCTCATTCTTAGTCTCAAGAAAATGGTCTATGCTTTATGTTTTTAAATCTTCAAAGCGTATGCAGTCCTGATTTATTTTTATTGCATTGCTTATATCGGAGTACTCATAATAATTCAGGGTTATTCCACTTCCTCCCTCTCAATTATCAATTCGATATTTGAAGCTTCTAAATACAACTTCGGTGAAATGAAAGTGGCGGATAATAATAAACGACTCTATTTAAATCAATTGTTCCCAAGACATTTCGTAATATACTCTCAAAATTCCCAACTGAACAAGCATGCAAATAAGCAACATGCTCTTCTGCAATTAAATCATAAATTGCCAGGATAGCAATATTATTCCAGGAAATGAATCCCGGGGCAGGACGTTTAGGGACAATGGTCAGATATCTGTCAGGGGGTAGACTAAAGGAGATGAAATGGCCTTCAGTAATAACATCCTGTCTGAAAATGATATCCTTTCATGCGCACTAAAGGGCCGCTCCGTTAAATTATTGGCTTTCGTAAATTTACATAGTGTTATTAACAGAACAATGGTTTATGTTAAGTTAGAATTTAAACATCTCTCAGGATTTCCATAGTGAGGAGTTTAAATGTTAAACGTGCTTCAGATATATTTATCTGATTGGATTTTATGAGCATCTGTAGCTATACAGAATAGTTAATATAGAAAATTATTGTATGTTGTTTGAGAAGTATATTACAAATTCAACATATTTCTTTGCATCAATTTATGCAGATGCATGTCAGGATTCTAAGAAAAGCGAAATATTCAAGAAGTCGGCCATCAATCAGTATTAATTTTCCTTTTAGATTTTTAACTAGAAAAGTATGTTCTTAACTTTAACCTTAATTTTAGATTCATAATTTAGCAACTGTGTCTTTTAACCAAACTAAATTTAAAATTAATTTTGCATACTATATGAATAGAAAAGCATTCATAAAGCTAATTTAAGTAATTTATTTCTTTCTGACCAAATATAAATTATTTTCTAGGCAGAAACTGCATCAAAAGTTTCTCTAAATAAAAACAAATTATTCTTCGTAACTGATTTAAAAAATTTCTTGAATTCAAAACAATTTCGTAAATTCAGTCCTTTATAAATTACAATACGGTATTTTCAAATAATTGAAGACATTATTTATGTGAAGTAGAAAACCTCTTCAAAACGTTCCCATATATAAGGTTATCTGCAAAATGCAAATTGTGTAATGGTGTTAAAGACACATCTGTTGAGTTTGATAGCCTCTGATCAATTATAATCTTAAAGATACCTATAATTCAGGAGCGCAGCGCATCTTTCAATTCATGGTCCCAGGCAGTGATGTAAATGTCCCACCAACTCAAGTCCGAACATAAAACGGGACAATAGATGGCACCGCCAGCGGTGGCAGCTTGCGATGTCCGTTGCACCAAGCAACAGTAGCACCTTGGCACCAGAACGGCACTCTGATCTCCAGGAAGATGATGTTAATCAGGATAGTGGAAGAGGTTTTTACCTACTTACACAGGGTAAATGATAGGCGGCCCCTGCACTTATACCTAACCTAACCTAACCTCTATCCATGCTGAGCAGATCCTGGTTCGAGTTGCAAACGAAACGCACACTTCATAGTAATGTCGGAACAAAATGAAATTCTTTGGGTTTTAACATGAAAAATGAACCTGACGAGATTGTTAGTGTTATCAGTGTTATACATGACTGCAGTATCTGTCAGTTGCCCTGATCAGTATAATGCTTAGAGAAACTGGGTGTTATATCAATGGGCCCGGCTTCGGATCTCAGAGAAGGCATGGATATTTATAAATGTACAGTATTTTAGTAGAATAGCACTTGAAATACCATCGAATGCAAAGTCCCTTCTAGAAGTTCTTGAGAAAGGAAAACCAATAGGTGACCTGTTGGATTCCACGCCTCTGAAGGGCGACAGAAGTAGTAATGTGATAAATTGTAATGTAACCACAGCGAATCTGTGTCGGTGTATAATATATTTTTATTTAGAATCTCGAAAAAAACCTGCATCTGTAATGGTACGTTTAAAGTTCTGTAAAAGTACCGAAATGATGAGAGGCTTTTGTTTGATAATTTTGCTTATCAATAAATGTATAAAGTATTTCTCCCACATTCTTCGCATGCCTTCGTGCTATAGTGATCAGCACACTTGGCGCGTATTCCAGAGGTCCGTGGTTCGAGTCCCAGCGAAGGCGTTGCTCATTTTTCAATATCTCCTGCTTTCAAATAACCTAATCTCTCTAAATTGGCACCCGAACTAACAAGGTGGTGGATGATGATTCTCCGCCCCCGGGATTTGGCGATTGGGTCCCCTAAATCCCAGGCACCCTTTAAAAGGTATGAGGTTCAACTATTAAATCTAAAGTTCTAACTCCGAACCCCCACGAACACTTAACAAGCGAATAATCGCTTAAGTGTGAACAGAACACTTGAGACTTGAGAAGGGTTTAAAACTCTTTATTATTCAGTACATTTACAATCAGTTCCGACTTGGAACTTTACATAAAGCCGCCACTCGGGCTTGAACTTAAATACTAATAATTTGAACTAAAATTATCTTTACTAAAGCTCTTAAAGGGTACAGCCGAAGCTATCAGAATCTAACTAGTTGGCCCCTAAGTATTAATTAAATCGGCGAAGCTTAGCAAGGTATGGCCGAGCGTAATAATAGCTAAGAGAGATGTAGCCAGAAGGCAAACGCGCGCTAGTCAGGAAATCAGACTCTCTCTCCTGAAGTCGGTTAAGTCACGACTTAAATAGTACTCATTCTCATTTGCATTATCTGCGTTTCTGAAATTACATTCTGGCAGGAAATTGTAAGCTGAAATTAGAATAAGATAGGAAAGATACAAAACTTAAAATAACTGTTAATTAACATAATGTAAACCTTACAATGTGTTTCTGCCATCTTCTTCGCCCGCTTTTGTGGTGTAGTGGTGTAGTGGTGTAGTGTCGCAATGCTAGAAGCATACATACATTTATGCAGATTCTTCATTATTTAATTTAATAAATGTAACACAGGACTCTAATATTTGGTGGCAACAATTTGAAAAATTAAATGGACATTAAAGTTTTCAACGCTTATTTCCGATAGTCCAAGACGCAACGCAGTTGCGGCTTTCCGTCTGTCTACAGAACATAATTGCCTTTCCTCCCACTTGCACCGCATAGGTATTTAAAGCGATTCTATTTGCCCACTTTGTAATTCTGGAGAAGAAATGGACAGGGACCACCTGCTTCGATGTGGGGCTCTACGTGGTCTTACAGATGATTCGAGATACTGGGAGGCAAGAAAGCTTCTTGAGGCAATGACTTCGGTCTTTTTGTTCTATTGTTTGTAATCCTTTGTTTGCAAGATTTTAGTTCTTTGCAACTTTTTTACCTAACGATTGGGAGAAAAAAAAAAAAGGTTTTCAACACAAAATGCCAAAACGAAATTAATAGCTCTTCTGGGCTAACGCGTTTTGGGCTAATAATAAGAAGAAATATATAAATAAATAAAACTTAGACGGTACACCGCAATTCCACATCAATCAGATTCCATGGCTTAGATTACTAGCCAAAGGCTAGACTTGCTGTTTCAAACCAAGTATGGAATTCAAAACAGATTAACTACGTTTGTATTTGTACTTTCAAATTAAACAGCTATGATATATTGCAAATTTAAGTTACAAGTAGTAAAAATTACGTTAAAAGTAATTTATTCGGTGCGTTGCTTTATTCAATATAATTTCATTAATTAACTCCTGAGATAGTTAGCAATTATTTTTGCTTTAAACATTTAGCACACAAAGTTCCTGCATATAACTGCATACAATACCATCCTTCCCTGTGGAAAAAAAATGGAGTTTTCTATTTCAATATTTCACATCAGCGATTTACAAAAGGATACATACAGAATGTTCCTCGAAGCAGGGTAAAGATATGAGCATCTTTTTAAGATATGCAAGTGTATTTCTGCTTCGAAGTTACAGAACTGTATTTCCGGACTGTCATAAAATATACATACTATTCAGAAAAGAATCTTTCTTTTAAAATTCTCAGCTGGGATTTTCTGAATTCAAGGCTCATAACTCGCGTCACATAAAAAAGTGATATCGATGTCGGCTTGCTAAAGTTGAAAACGCGAGTTTTAAAAAAATGTATTTAAATTTTATTCATCACCGTAGGCTATGGTTTTGGATATTTTCGTTAATACAGTTATACGATTTGATTGAAGAAAGAGAAAATTAATTCCCCATCTTTCAAAATTATGTTATTAGAAAATGCGATATTATCTAAATGTCTTATATCTTTAATAATCATTTGTTACACTGCGTATCTATTCTATTGAAGGTGAAATTACGAAATTGTGTGGTGGAACGAAATACCTTATATCAGGTAATTCGTAAAAACCCTCGAGCTTTCCAGATCTATTCAATACTAAATTTTAAAGCAAAAGTCATGTTATAATGAATTAAGCCCCGCTCACAAGAGCAGATTCGACCGGTAGCGAAAACCGGTTCTTCCAACGTGTCCCATTCATACGGCGAATAAGCATTAACTGCTTCTCAGAACCTCTTTGAAGCAGGGCAAATGGGGAGATTTCTCATACTGCACTGCGCGATTTCACCGTTCTCTTAATTTTAACAAACAACATGGCTGACGTGCAACTGACTGCTCGCTGGACTGTCAGCGAAACAATTGCGTTGATAGATATTTGGAGATGCGATATCATCCAAAAAAAATTAGATGGAATCGTACGAAATACAGAAATTTGTAAACAAGTTCAGACAAGTTTATATGAAGTTGGGTATTCTAGAAATACCATTCAAATTAAGACACGCATATCGGCTTCAACGCGACAAGGGGACTCTATATATCTTTTGAACGTTTTTTTATTTAAGAACTTCTATCTACTTTTTGTGAATGTGATTAAAACCTAGTGCTGTTCAATTGGATACAAGCTAACACAAATTACAAGCTTTTATTTAAAAGCTTCGTAAAACACGTTCAAAACAATTTTAACACATGAATTAATTATAATATATTTTATAAAGCGTTTATAATCACTACATTTATCATTTATATTAATAATGGTAATTTGTCATTTTATTCTTTTTTTTTCAAAAAACGAAGTTTGAAATTTTAACAGCCACAAAACATTTTATTTAAGTTTTTATTTAAGTGCATTTTATTTAAGTGCATGTGGGATTTCTTTTCTTCTTTTAATCATTTGGTCTCGTATATAAATTGCATTTTAAATTAATTTGGGTGTATTTTAATTAATTAAAGAGTTATGGCGTTCTATAGCAATAGTATACGATATCAAAAAAGATGTAAGTAAACATTAGAAATCCACCAATTCGAATCGCTTTTGTGACGTCATTCATTGCTCGCAGTGGCTTATGGGTTAAGGGATGGAAAACGATGGTCATCTGAACTGCTTCTCAGGCGAAACTGCTTCATATCCCCTTTTCTCCCTAATACAAATGGTGGCTGTGCGAAAGAGCGTTGCATGTGAACAGGGCTTTAATGATCTCTAGAGTATAGGCATTTCCTGCTTTAATAAAAGTCTACCTCACACCTTTCGTTTTTGCATAAGATGCACTTAAATGTATCTGTTCTAAACAAACCGACAGAAATTCGGAGAAAATTTTCGCTTTTATTCGGGAAGACGAGAAGGTGAAAAGCGAAAACGTTAGAATTTTTTTCCAGTTAGTTGCAAATAAATATTATAAACAAATAAGTAAAGTTTCAAATAAACATTGACTTTACGGTCTGTGAAAATTTGCAAAATTTTCTAATGCGCGCAGAGACAAGTTTAGTAGGAAAATGCATGAGCCTAAAGCAGTTAAGCATACTAGTTCAAGACATTTATACTTAGAGTGTAAGTTTTTGTTGTCTACGCCAAGAAAAGCAGCCAAAGAAAAAGTAAGAGACTTTCGGGATTTGCTTTCCTTTAAGCATTTAACCTACAAAATGCGTATTATTTTTCTTGTTTTCTATATTCCAGTCTCTTACGCTTCCTATCATTCCATCCTTCGTCCAATAACGAACTTCTGAGCCTTAAATAAATGTTCATCGTCTTTTTATTCATGCATGTGGTACTTTGCACATACGCTTCTTCATATATATGTAATGCGTATTCATTATTCTTGCTTTTACTGCATGGTAATATTTCTTGGTGTTTTATATATTATTTATGTATTACTTAGTTCCTTTTAAAGATGATATTTTCGTATGGGAAGTCTCGAAATGTTTCTTCTAATAAATTAATCACAAATAACGTTTCCCTACCCATAATTTTCGCTTAGGAAAGATTTCATTAGAAAGCCATATTTTCGTAAATTAGAAAAAAACCTGTAATTTGAATGAATATTGAATTTATATTTTGCTTATGTATGTAAGATATAAAATATGCAACTCAAAATTACTGGATGATATAATGCGGGTTAGTTTTCAAGTGATGCAGTTTAGATCCCAGGAAGAGGACGCAGCCAAATTAAAATTAAGAACCAAAAGAAGCATTGCTAAAATAAAGCCACTAATCTTGAGTTACATATTTTATATCTTAAATATACTTTTACTCCCTCTTTCCTTGCTAGCACGTATCTCATGTCTTCGCTTTAATGTCTACTATCTCGAAATGTAATAAATGTATAAACATTGTGGGGTGCTTGTCGCACCCACAATGACGTACGTATACGCCAAGAATATATATCCTAAGAAAAACTTCATCAAGAAAGAAAATCATCAGGCAAATATCCTGCTACTTTTGGTCTGAAAATTCCATCCATCTACTACGCATGCTATGTGTATGCCAGCAACATTTATTACCATCTGAGCCGTGGCTAAAAACTAATTGGTATATTCTCTCCCATACATTCTAATATATTGCTATTTGCAAATCCCCAAGGTTTCATCTCTACAAAATTATCAAATACGTATACAGGGTGTCTCAATACTACGTTTCAGAACTTCTAGGAGGGGTAGGGTGCACCCCAACGACTTGGAATCATATAGCAATGCAGGGTCTGAAATGCTTTTCTGACGAGGCAGATGGTGTTGCGCGAAAGCTCTGAGAAATCTTGCGGGGATTTGTCATTTCGCACAAGAACGCAGAATTAGCAGGATGAATAATTATGCGAACACGGAGTTAGCTGATATGCATTTGGCATATGGAGCTTGAGTATCAATATACTCAACATTAACGGTATGAAAGAAGTAAATGATCTGAAAATACGTCTGCCTGGCTTAGTAATAAGCAGGAAGCATATGCTTCAGATTGTCGAGAGACCTAAATGGAGGTCACGTGAATAACTCCTATGCCGCTAATGATCCACGACCGCTCTGAAGAGTCTGTCAAAAACTGGATGGCTTCTTTGGATTCTGGAGAGAACAACTAGAAGCTATATTTTTACTCGTATGGACTTGGATTCCAATGCCTCCGAAACCATTCCATTCGCTGAGCTCTGTGATAATGAGTCAACAGTGGGATAAAATAGGTTTTCGATTTTCAGAACCAGCGGAAGATTGGTAATGATCCGCATTTTCTTCAGAAATGTTTAATGTTTGTTTACATTGAAATCAGTACCGATTTCATACGATGTAGTTCTTTTTTTATATTGTCTTTTGCGTTAGTAGAAGAGAGCATCATGTCTAAATTACACATTTTGTATTCAACGATTTGTGAAAATGTCATTAATATCGTATTGTAAATCAAGCCTTAACATGTTAGTCTGAGAAAACGAACATGATCCAACCTGTAAGATACTACACAAAATCTGCAATACAAAATTCTACTATTTAAAATTCTTCATGATCCAAACCTGTAAGGCACTATACAAAATCAAATGTTCAATCTATGCAGCAGTGATGAATTAACAACTACTCTGAAACGAATGCTGTATTTGAAACTGTTGAGAAGTCATCTTGCAACTGGTAACCAGACGCCTGTTAATTAGCTGCAAATCTATTCCCAGCTGTGCGTTGGCAATAGATTATATGCGCAGCGCGTTTATTCTGCTTTAACAAATATTTTATTTATTCATATTTTTTTGTTAGTCTTCCAAATAAAACAAGCAGAACTGAAAAAGCTTCGTTATCAGACGGCATGGGTAATGAATAATTTAATTCTAAAATTAAGAGTTCATTTCGAGAATGTAATTATTTCAATGAAACATTACAAATATATGTCCAATACTTAAACTATTCAAACAAATATTATTATTGATAAATCTTTTTTCCCAATCAAATAATTGCCATCTATTAGTCCAATCTGGGTTATTTTCTTAGAATTTTTCTGGAATGCTGCATTTTTATTTTAGAGACGTTTACATAAAAATATGAGATTATAAAACTGAGATATCAGAAATAATAAAAATAGGAGATTTTTATGTTAAACATAGATAATATTTATATTTACTTATCTCAACAATCATTATTAAATAGAGAGCATATATTTGAGTTTCGGAGCTATTTATGAAATAATAGTAAATTTTAGTAAACCTTTGGATGTCCTTTTTCAAATATATGTGTACATTAATTCTTAAATGCTTTTCTACTAAATACCTGAAAAAAAAAACACTTTGGTTCAAAAGTTAACAAAACAAGCATGCGTAAGAGTTCAACTTGTCTGTCATTTCAATTCATTTAAATAAGATGGATGAGATAGCGTAGTTTTATACAATAAATCAATGTCAGATGTACTCTTTGAAATAGCGACTTCTAGAAATGTCTTTAATGCCTATATTGAAAGGCCCATTGCATTCGTATTTTGATTTCCTGGCAAGAATTTGAAATGCAATTTCTCTACGCTTTATAGCTTTGGAATGTCTATGATCCAAGAGATTATATATGCTTTTATGCTATTACGAAATTTTTCTGCTAAAGAAGCACATACGTTTCTTTGAACTGAATTTCTCTTTCAGAACATGATTTTACTCAATTTTTTTTTATTTCAGTTAAATAATTCTTACGATGTTTTCAACGATTTGACAATAGTCACATTCAACCCCACAGCTTGATCTTATTTAGCAGAGAACATTGAAATGCATAAAAAGTTTTACGTAAAACATCTAACTTTAAAAATGCAGATTGCCATTTTATGCAATTACCTGAGACTTCTATCTCAAAAATGTTTTACTTAACTTGAAGTTTTTATGGAAAATCAATACCATGATAAATTAGCTAATATCTACTTTAAAAGCATAACATCTGTTGTAAGCATATTTCAGTAATGTGTTTACAGAATATATTTACACTGGGAATGTCAAGGGACAGTTATGTTTTCTAATTAATAGCTGGCCTTTTATGTTAGTTCTCTCTCTTCACCGGGAGTTTAAGAAACTTTACTCAAAAATACATTGTTCTGCATTATTTCTCATTTATTATAATTATTGCGACAAAAATGTTCCAAATTTCTTTCTCTAGTGTATTAAAATAAGGAAAATGTTGCTTCATAATTACCATTGTTTCCAAACAATATAAATTACAATATTCCTACAATTCTCTTTAGGGATGATAATATGTTTCAAACTGAATGATGTAAGGAAAGATGTCTCATTATTGGATGTTGTAAAAATCTTTGTCGTGATACATGTGAAAGAAATCGAAGTTGTGAAATATGCATACAATTAACACACTGTGAAAAAGTGAAAAGGTGAAAAAGGAACATACATCAATGTCCATTCTAATTACACTTCGCTGCCAAACAGCATAATTTCGATGAACAGGGGAAAATATAAATGTAAAGAGAGTTGAGAAACATTTAACTTTTGCTATATTTCTTTTCCCTCTAAATTTTTAATTGTTTTGACGACAATATTATTATTAAGGACAGAAACTTAATGAAAAGCTATGAGTTCTAATGAAACATTAGGGCTTGCGTCTTCATAATTTTTACTTTTTTCAAAACATTCTTTCTCATTAAAATGTCCCAAAAGTAAAATGCTTAACGATGAAATAATAACGCAGCCTACTATGGCGCAATTTTAGTTTTGCCATTTTAGTGTTCAAAGAAAATATCGCGAAAGATAATTATATTTATTTTAAAAAGTTTTCTCATTCTTGTAAATATTACTTTAGCAGAAGAAAAAAGCTGTGTAAAAAATAATGTGCTGTTCGGTAAATAATTTCATTAACTCTTTCAAAAATAAAATTAGTTAACTTATCTCTTTCAAATTAGCTCTTCTAAATATATTTATAAGTGTATGACTATTTTACAAAATATAAAATTTGTCTAAAATATCGATTTTTAGTTTTAAAAAAGCCTGTTAATCACTTTTCTATTAAAATTTTAAAAACGTCTCCAATAATTACTTCTGAAGTTATAATAATTAAAATGAACTTATTGCATTCGATTCAAGCAAATAAGTGTCATTTCAGATCAGTTTAAATGCATTTTAAACTCCTTTTTAGGATATTAGAGACTCATCATTTTGTTTTGAATTATTAAAATGTTCCAGAATGAAATCTGGCAACCGCATATATAAATAACAATCTCGCATCTCTTATATCGTTATTTTTCCTTTCTTGCACAAAAAAAAGGGAAGTATTGTAATCATTAAAAATTCCAAGTGTCATATTTCAACGAAAATATCCTTTTTGACCGCTATCCAGCGCAATTTAATGATGTTTTTGCGTGACATCTGTACCCAAGGGCAAAATAAAGGACTACTTTTTCCCAAAACGGATTATAAAATGGATTTAAAATAGATTCAGAAGAGGTTTTTTTTCGTCATGTCTGTACGTACGCACGCACTTTTATATGTATGTATCTCGCATAACTCAAAAACGACTAGCCTCGGAAGGTTAAAATTTTGTTTATAGGCGTGCTATAATATGTAGTTGTGCACCTCCCTTTTTGGTTGCAATCGCCTGCACCAAAAGTATACAGAAATGTATATATATTCTCTGTTACTCAGCTCAGTGAGCTCAGTTTTTTTTTATTTTTATATGCTGGTAAATTGCGCATTTTTAGCTTTAAAAATGATTGAGTTATGTTATTCTTATCTTCCGGTTAAATTTTAATGCCTTCAGTTAATCTGCATGCAATAGTTGTAGAATTATCCCCAATTAAAAAGTTGTTTAGGTGCGGCTAAGCCTAATTTTTTTTACCATAGCAGCCATATTTGCTTATATTTGAAACTTAGCAGAATAGTGAATTCAATTTCTGCACCTTCAGCGTTTTTTTGCCGAGTGGGACCAAAATTAAACTTTCATTTCTGTGCACCGAAAAATCTACCTTGTTGTCTGTTGGCCGATTGCTTGTTTTTGCGTAGAAACTCCAATTTGAATTGTACAGTTTTTTTTTCTTGTTTTAATTGCATTTAGTTCCCCCCCCCATGTTTTTAAACTTTTAATGAAGATATTTTGAGGTTTTATATATTTTAGTCTTGCTGCGAGCTAACAACAGAATTAATTGAATGAGAAATATATCTCTAATGAAATTCAAGGAAATAAGTTTAAATGAAATGCAAATACGTATACTTTAATTTCCCCCCCCCCGTACAAGGAAGTCATGTGGTGTACAAGTTAGATTTTCTTCCATTTGTAAAACCAAACGGCTGCATTATCATCACTTTCGAAGTTTGTTAGGATGTGTGCAATAGTTATCTTGGTTCATGTTTGATTGCGTCTACAGATCAATTTTGGGGACTATCGGTGACATTTGAACCTTCTTTGACGACATTTCTTCTCTTTCAGTATTAAAGCAAACTACTATGTTTCATTACTTATCGCTTTGATAGTTGTCGCTAAATAAATATTTCGCTAAACGTTCCCAACCTCGTAATATGTTATTTTTTCGTTCTTTTTTTTTTTTGTCTAGATACGTTGAAATTTAATTTCAGTGTTTAATTTTGATTAATTTCCGGAACAACAGCAACAAAACAAAAACTCATTAAACTTATGTATGAAGAAGTCCTAAATGATTAAAACTATCAGTTCAAAAGTCAAGATTTATTAACAGATAGTAATATAATTTATAAACATAGCAGTAAGCTACGTAATGAAGCAATGAAAAGGTAAAATATATATCTGTAGGATTTTTATGAATTTTAACAACGCAATTAAAAATTGAACGGCAGAACACAAAATATTAAGAAATACTTCGGCAATGTAGCCCAAAACTAAGACTGGCATTATGCAAATTAAAATGAAACGTTAATGATGCTGTAATCACATTTAATTAATTCTTTCAAAAACTTGGTTAAAATTTTTAAATCGCTAAAGGCGACTCGCGCTGGGTGTTCAACACCTAACCAAACCTGATAAAACTTCGGGATATGTGTTAAAACGAAAGATTCAAAACTGTTTAATTGTAGTACATCCAATAAGAACTCTGTAATTACGCATATTATCGCAAACACCTTAGCGAAAGTTGACGACTTTTCAGAAGTCGCCAAACTCTGATCACCATGTCCAAAACAGTTCTTTAGATTACTATAGCTATTGAAATATGCACTTCGAAAATTTACCGAATTACCTTCTACTTCTGTAAAAAATCGCTAAGTTGCGCCAAGGGGTTGCGCTAATACGTAAGTACCAAGAACTCTTAGTAAGCATAACAAAGCATAATTTTTTCAAAGAACACAACTATTACATTACAAAAAAGTCTCCAGGATCGCTAAAGAAATGAATATGCCAAGTTGTTGCCACTTCAAAAATGCCAAATTAGAAAACAACTCTAAATGTTCTCTACAATTTGCATCAAACTGCAAAAGTAAAATTAAAATATTTCCAACAAGCAAAGCAAGTGTGAAAGTGCTCCTTTGGACGCCGAAATCTATAAAAATCGGTGTCCTGAGATTCGTTATGTAACATAATATATTTCTAAAAACTCATTTTTATTTTGCTTTTTTTCTTAATAATTTAAAGGAATCGGTTTTTAGCATGTTTTTGAACATATAAGAAACTAATATTATTGTTTTCAATGCATCCTTTAAAACCAAAGTAATAACTCTGGAGTACTATTTCATAATGAAATTACTTTAGATTATTGCATCCTCTTTTAATATTTTACATGCTTTAAATAATATCTTAGGTAATGTTTATTCATAGTTATTAGACAATATATTAAAATAAACCAAACGCTATAAATGTTAGTAATATCTTTTGGAAAGTTAATTAATGTAAATAATTAATTTTATAAATATTTCTGCTCATTATGAAAATGACAAGCTTATGCAGCTTTATCTGAAAGTTTCACGCAAATTAAATACATAATAATATCGTAAAAATGGTCAACAGCCTTAAGTATCTCTTCTGCACTTGTTCAGATTTTACAATAATATTATTTCATTTAAGCGAAACATGGTAATGTGTTCACAGGTCACAAAAGGCTAGGTTGCTGAAATAAATTTGGAACATAAATTACTTAAATTACGTTAATCATAGAATGGGGATCTGGTAGTATACAGTTTAATTTCATATGTTTATATAACTCATATTAATGTTACCTTTTATTAATGTTGTAATAAGATAATTTTAGCAAAGTTTAATGTTATTTGACTTTAATCCTTTGCATTTGCCTTGTTCATTAAAATAAAATTTTATTTTACCTCAGTAATGGAGAGACCTTATAATTTGCACTAATTATATTACGAGATATATTATAAATATCTATGAATTTTCTTTAGAAGTATCAAATTCCAAAAAAACATTTTGTACTCTTCAAGTAGTTGGATATAATTTATTTAGATGCACAGATGTTTTACCGTAGTAATTATGTTTTAATATTAATAGTTATTACTTTTATGAAGACGTGATTTATTACAAAATATAATAATTTCCTAAAATCTTAGAACTGTAGCAAACAATTACTGACTTGTAGTTTATGATGAACATACAGATGACTCTCATTAATCGTGAGAGAAGTTTAAAAGATCAAACACAGCGTTCTCAAACAGTTACTTCATGTAATGATCCAGATCAGAAATAAACA
The DNA here is from genome assembly GCA_000611955.2 of Stegodyphus mimosarum. Lineage (NCBI taxonomy): Eukaryota > Metazoa > Arthropoda > Arachnida > Araneae > Eresidae > Stegodyphus > Stegodyphus mimosarum. Next base: position 174,609 of record KK115735.1, read on the forward strand.
TACCTGTGATTTATATGACGATTAAGAAAAATACTTATGAAATGAATGTGTATATATTGGCTTGCAAGACTTCCCGGCCAAACGAGATGGGGCTTAGTGACTCTGATTACCGTGCCGAAGGGCTAACATTAGAAAACCAGAGAAGGCACGGATGTTTGCAAATGTATAATACCTTCGCGGCATGGGGGCACTCTAAATGGATGGCGAGTCCAAAGTCCTCTCGTGTGGTTTGGCGGTAGGAGAAGAGGGTGGAAGACTACCGGACCTGTCCTCTGGGTGCTCTACTTCAAAACTGGAACACAGTTGAGCAAAGTCGTACTCTCACCTGCATGGTGCTCAAGGCTCTGGCCAAAGACAGATTCAATCTGGTGTTCCTTGAAAGGATAATAACTCGTGATGTTATACTGATTCAAACAAGTGACATTAGTAACAGCAGCAAAAAAAGACTTTTCTCTCCATGGATAATTGCTGTTACCGCTTAAATATCCGCAACCAGTAAACAGCTTTATATAATTTTTAATTAGTCATGAGAGTTTTGTAATTTGACCTTAACTTTAATGAAAGAAAATATTTCGTTCCCATTCTTGTTCAAATAAGAGAATATATTTTCAGCATTCCAGGCACATCGGCATTAATCAAAAGATTATTCTCAGTACTGAATGTCGTATGATCTGAAGAAAGATGCAGAATAGCTCACTTAAGCATGAAATTTTTAATAAGCTGCAAAATCGTGTACTAAATGTTTTGATTTCATTAAAAACAACAAAAATTTTTAAAGAAAGTTCACATTTTTTATAAGTATTAATATCGCTTTTAATATTAAGATGTGTTAAAATGAGTTATCAAAACTTTCATTTAATTCATTGTTGTTTTTTGTTTTCAACTTCTTTATCTAAGCTTCTCAAACATAAGTACATAATATCAAACGTGTTTTTTTGTGTGTGTGTGTTAGTATTTGCTTTATATTGATCCAGTCTCAGAAAAAAATATTACAGTTAACCTATATACATATCAGCCTATAACTATATAATAACTATATAATTATCTTTAGCCATATTATTTATAAACATCAAATGATTTCTATACTGTAAACTAAGAAAACTTACTATTTTAGAACGGAAGTCACTATTTTATCTTTTTTCGACATTGGCCGCTCGTAAGCAGTGGACATTTTATTGTGGAGGCACGTAACAGGCGGTCACCATTACCTCCTATGAAGGAACGAACAGTTACAACCATGCCTTCTCCGGGATTCGAACCAGGGCCCTTCGGTATCATAGTCGGCTCACTAACCACTATACCATCTGAGCGGTACTGACTATTATATAGGATCAACGGCAGAGTATCTGATCATATACCTTGCAAATAAGTGTACATACTGCTCATACAAACAACTATCCCCTGAAGCCAAATGAATGAGACCGGTAAATAGTGCTAGTTTGATTTGTGTTGAAATTATGGAAAACGGTTTGGCTTCATGATATTTTGCTATGTTTAATGTGAATATGACCCAATTTTCCTTAGAATGTTCTCCATTAGTGCATCCTCTCTTTTAGGCAGACAGCTCTCGAGTGCTTTACATTTAATTTAGTAACCAACAACCGAATAATACAAGGAGCAGTGCATATTAAAATATGTTGGGCAGCATTTTTTGCTTAGCAGAAAACATATTATATATGCTGAACAAATGGTAGTAAACTCTGGTTTTTCTGATCTAGATATTGTCAAAATTTATTTCCGCTTCGAATGTCTGAAGTTATCGAATAGATTTAGTTAAAAACAGTAGTGCAAATCATTTTATGATAAAAACAATTTTAGTTAGACGCACATTGAATGAAAGAAGAAAACACGTGCTCTTAATGTGTTTATCTTCTTTTACAAACTGCATTTGAATAAACTCTTCCTCCCTAAAGCTTTTGTCTCTGTCGACTCTTAAACATTATGAATGCACATCATGCACCGTCAGCTAATTGTAGACGAGAAAATCCTTAAGCTTTGTGCATTCCAATCACGAAAGTGAAGCTAGACGATGTTTACTCTGCATGGAAATAACCCAAATATTCCACAAACATGCGGAAAATGGTAAAGGGTTAAAATCATGCTCCTGCATTAAGAAATGAAAGTACAAGCAAATTAAAGTGTTTTAGGCAGATGAATAAAGTCTTACGTATAATCATCCTCTATCCATAAACATTGGGTTCTGCAGCATGTCTTTCAGCAAGTTTACTTCCGGATATTGATATTTATATACTTATGGAAATATTACATGTTTATAAAATATATAAACATTTTGGATAGTTACACTTTACTACCTGCAACAGTTCGGTAAGCAGCAATACTAATCCCAACAAAAAAATTCTCATTTCTACCTCTAAATTAAAAACGTTGTTTAATCAGTTGAAGCTTGGTTCTCTTAAATATGATACTTCCGGAAATATATAAATATCAATATATCCGGAAGTAATGCTGAGAGACATGCTGTAAAATCGAATATTTATGGAAAGGGGATGATGTGTGGTGTTATGGTTTCTTAAACAAAAACAGCATCACAATTAGCTTCTTTAATTCCACATATAAAGATAAGAAATATGACATGAGTTTGCTTATACCAAGCGCGAATTATGCCATCAGTGTAGAGCAAAACAGAAATGAGCTTATTTGTTTCTTGTTATTTCCTATGATCTTCTTCTATCTGTCGGCAATTTATTGTCAGCGCGCCTCTGTCCCACGTCAAGTGCTGATTGCAATGCCTAGGCATCTTCATAAGCTTATACGAGGCTGTATTGACATGTGTAAGGCACACGTGATGTCTGGTGAGTAAGCTACGAGATTTCTGCAATGTGCTAGTTATTAATATACTAGTTATAGCATCGGAACTTCAGCTCTAAGTTCATAACACGTGGATGGTAAACTTCAGCCATTATATTGAATGCTTGCTGATGCTGCTAAATATGTTTTATTCAGCCCAAAACTGCGACTACTTCTGATGCTCTGTTGACAATTATATTCTTCGAATAGGTTCCTATCCATTGTCAAACTGAGCATTAAGTCAATTCATATTTACCGAATATTTGTAATGCTATTGATCAAAGCTTCACTGTCTGAAACTATTGTGAAACTGACTATTCAGGAGTTTAGAGCAAACAAATGTTATTACTAAACACATGTGTCACCATTGTGATGTTTCTACCCTATTACCCTTCCCCATCGCTCCAAATAAATGCGTGTTCTTAATTCACAGTTATATGAAAGTTTGCTAATTTGCAAATACTATTTTGAATAACTGAGATCATACTTAATTATAGATACATTTCCTTAGAGTTACTAGGTTTATTTCATTATTGGGCATATGGCGGCTCACGGAGCCTGTCAATTCCTTGAATTCGTCATCGAAGACCTCTTTAGGACGAGGTAAAGAATTTCACTCCCGTGAAACGGACTCAGGTTCTGTCCCCAAAGCCAACGCAGTCTGTCGAACCCTAGTTATGATTTGACTCACAGATCACGCCCCGAGCAACCCTTTACTAAAACATCAAAAGCATTGAACAGCTGCGAGCCGTAAATTATCATAGGCCTACGGCCGCCACAGTTAACACGTCGTACATCCTCATTAGCGTATAGATGTTGGGGGAGGGTGTACGGCATCCGCGGAGCCACTCAACGCTCGCAAATTTTAAAGAGTCGAAATTCTCGAATTTAGCACATGGCAGCTCTTTTGCCTTAGCGGTAGAGGATTCCACTCCCATGATACGGACTGAAGTTGAGTCCCCAAGGCCAAGAGGTCTTTGTCATCTCACTTCAGTTTCGATGCATAGCTGTCTCCACGAGCAAGTCTCCGCTAGAATACCAAAGCGTTAAACAACGGAGAGTCATATTTCAACCATGGCCCCACGGCCGCTATGCGTACAACTTGGTACAATGTCCATAACCAACAAACAACTCCATTTCTAACTCTGCACAGGCAAAGCATCGCAAACATTTCAGAACCAAAGATATGCAGTTCATATATGAAAGTGATAAACATACTAGTTCACATGTAGCATTCTGATGCTGCAGCCTGAAGTTTTATTAAAGAAGTTGAAAACAACTATGGAATAACTAGCTATTGAGAGCAAGAAGATTATTTCTATATTTGAAAACAATTAAGCCTATTACTATGGTTTCAAGAATAGACAGAAATAATACATCGCAAACAGATGTCAAAGATGTAAGCAGTTGGTACTAATGATTTCTATAAATATTCCTAACATATAATCAATCAAACGACATAAACAGACATTTCCTTTTGTCCACAGAAAGTCGATTCTTAGAAGCACTAAAAATGCCCAATATCGCTGTCAAAGGCTCAACCATTAGCAGAAGTCGTTCTTAACAGTCATCAACTTTAACTTGCGTCATTATTTTAAAAATAATTATCATCTTTATGTTAACTTACAAAAGTGCTTCAAATATTAGATAAACAAATATTTCCTGTTATATATTTTAAGCAAGACAAATATATTTCTAACCATGCATCTTAATTAATTAATATATGTTTTATCCCAAAGTAAATTATTTTCATTTAAAACTTGAGAAAATTATTTTTTCTTTAAATATAAATTTTTATAGTATTTTTGCCTTTATTTCAGAAATTTCCACCTTGAACTGTAGAATATTACAGAATAATTTTCATCACAATACAGAAAATGGAATATTGTCATTTTATCTGATTAAGACACGAAGCGTGTATCATCATGCTTTACCGCTGTAATATTTTCATTTATTCAAGTTCAGAATGATAATAATATTATCGTAATTAATTCCAGAATGACAAGGATTATAAGTTAAATTCCGAAATTATAAGAATATTATCTTGTTACAATTTAATCCTAAAACGTTTTAATACTACTTCAAAAGACAAAAAATTGACTTTAAGCATAATATTGTGTCATTTAAGAGCTTTTCAGGTTTATCGGTCATAACTAGTTTATAACAGATTATATAAATCCGGTAATAAAGAATAACAGATTTTTTTTTGAGAGCGTACCGGCATATGAAACCACCTTGTTCAATAAAGCATCATTTCTTTCCACTACAGTAATATTGTATAAATAGATACTGCATGCCAGCTTAACTGGCGAGAAAAAAGCTAAATTACGGTTAATGTTTCTCGTTTTTCTTTTCTAATATGAAACATCGGAAAGAGGATTGCTTAAAATAAAAAGTAGGTGATGCTTAAACCACCTTTCTATGTCATTTAAAATGTTGTCTATTTCCAAGACATTAGATATCTTTTATAAAATTAATTAACGAATGTTTTAATTAATGAATAAACACTTTAATCAATTGAAAGTTTAAAAAAAAGGGTTTAAAAACTCTGTGAATACGATGGGTAATTTTTTTCTATTCTGTTTACTTGAATAAAATAAGCTTAAAATAATCTGAAGAAGATTGAATAATTAAGGTTTAAAATAGAAATTTAATTGAAAATAAAAATTTACATAATTTTTTTAATTTAAAAATAAAAATAAGTAAATTTAATTTGATAACAAATAATAAAAAATTCTGATGTGGGCACCACATGTCTTCCCTTGTAAGGCCTATTAAATTATACACATATTTTTCTGCATTTCATTTGAACTTATTTCCTTGAATTTTATTAGAAATATATTTCTCATTTAATTAATTCAGTTCTCACTTTGTAGCAAAGCAAAACAATTTTTACGATTAAATTTACTACGCAAACACAAACAATTCGGCCAACGGGCAAGAATGCAGTTTTTTTTGGCGCACAAACTGAAAATTTATACCTTTGGTACCACTCAACAAAAAAAACTGAAGGTGCGAACACTAAATGTATAAGAACCTTAACATAAAGAAGAACACAATTCAATCACTTTTAAAGCAAAACTGCATGTTTTACCAACATACAAGAATACAAAACTGAGCTTATTGTGCCGGGTAACAGAGAAAGTATGTAAATATGTATATACCATAAATAGTGAGATATAGATATAGATATATAGATATATTTTTATACTTTTATTGCGACCGATTGCAAACCAAAAAGGGAGGTGTGCACAATCATAACAGGCCCTTGTACAAAATTTCAACTTTCTGAGGCTACTCGTTTTTGAGTTTTGCGAGATACGTACACACATACGTGCGTACGTACTTTCAGATGTCACGAAAATATCTCTTCTGAATCCATTTGAAATCCATAAAAAGAGTCCTTTGTTATGTCCGTACTTACAGATGTCTCAAAAAAAAAACCAGCTCTCAAATGGATTTAAGAGCGCTCCAAAATAGATATTTTTGTTGAAATATGATATCCGAAATTTTTCGCAATTACAATACTTCTTTTACTTCGTACAAGGAAGTAACTACAAATTTGTTTCCATGTTTTAATAAACTTTATTGTGAATAACTGTAATGTTTTTACATGTTTCCATTTAAGAAGCTTTTTTATGTATTTATTTCCCGTTTAAGAATTTATTTTAGCATGACGCATGAAAATTTTCTTAAGCGCTTGCTGTAATTTTTATCTAGATAAATGTCTATATATAGGATTCTGTCTCTTCAGTGGTTGAAAATTGCAATACTGAACTTTCCTTGCAAAATTACTACATTTTATTAGTATCAAATGTCATGTTCATCTATACCTTAAAGATATAAACGAAAATGCATTTTAAATGTGAAGTCGTAAAAAGCTGATTCACATTGCAGTATAAGACAGGTTTTAGAGGAGATGCATTGTATATATCACACATGCGTTTCACACTTTCAGACTACTGCACTTTTGTTTAAATGAGTGATATTTAGCTTAGTACAAATTAAGAAATGTACTAGTTAGCCTCCAGCTGACATAGTCTAGCAACAATGGCAAATCAAACGTCTTTAAAGTAAATTGAAAGAAACTAGCCGGATGTCAAAAAGCTTCATGAGACTGAGCGCTCCTGAGATGAAATTATTATTCGAAATTCTCCAAAACTCCATAACACAGCTAGATAAATAATTTTATTCCGAAGTATGCAAGCTTTAGACTGAACATTTCTGTGAGTAGTAGATAACAGAACCAATCTTGCATGCGACATGCGACGGATGACGTGGGCACCACCCCTCTACCAATACGGTTAATCGGTATAGCGTCACGTCCACCTTTATCTATTGCCTAGATACATGCTATATAAGAACATACGGTGGCTTCAGATAGACTGTGCAGAAGATACATATATATTCAGATGCCTAAATACATTTACGTAGGAACATGGGGTGCATGGGGTAACGTACACATACTTATGAACATAGAATACATAGGGGCAAAATAAGTTACATGTTACGGGATGTTGAGAGATATGTGATACAAGATGCTGTGGATACAGAGATATGCAGATGCCAAGATACATGATACGAGGTGCAGAGTAATATAAGTGCCAGGATACATGGTAGATGGTGCGAAATAAGATGCGTGATACAGGATTATGCGAGATATATGTTACAATGTGCAGAAGATACAAAAATTGACAGATGCCAGAATGCATGATACGTAGAACATAAGGTGAAATAGATACGTAAGGTGACAAATATAAATACATGCATAAGGTGACATAAACATACTTAAAAACAGAAGGTTCAAAATAGGTTACATATTAAAGGATGATACGAGATATGATACATATTACAGGATGATACGAGAAATATTACATATATTACAGGATCATACAAGATATCGTTTATAGCATACGGGGTTACATTTTACAACATAGGTTACGTGTTGCAGGATGTTGCAGGATATATGATACAAGGTGCAGAATATACTAATATAGACAGCTACCAAGATGCAGGATACGTAATACATATTAAAGGATGATACGAGATATATGAAACATATTACAGGATGATACGAGATATATGACACATGTTAAAGGATGATACGAGATACGTGTTAAAACATACAGAGTTACATTTTACAACATAGATTACGGACTGCAGGATGTTACAAGATATATGATACAAGGTGCAGAATGTACTAATATAGGCAGATACATGATACATGGTGCAGAATATGTTGCATGCTTGCTACAGGATGATATGAGATTGTATATGCAGATGCCAGGATACATGATACTGGATCCGGAATAAGTTACATAACTCAGATTTGGCGAGCTATATGTTACTAGGTGCTGGATATACAAATTTAAGCTAATGCCAGGATACTTGATACAAGGCGCATGATAAGTTGAATGAATAAGTTACATGATACAGGATGATACGAGATAATATATGCGGATGTCAGAAAACATGATACAAGGTGTTGAAAAGTTTGCATGATACAGGATGATACGAGATAAATGATATAAGGTACAGAGGATATAAATATATGCAGATACAGATAATGCTAATTCTATTGTACAGTTCAGTTAGTTAACATAATACAGATAATTGGCATAGCACAGTTTCGTTAAATAATATATATATACATGCAATAGAACTATTAGTGTTGTACACACATTCAATATTACTCAAGGTTATTCAGAGATATTAGATACTGGTGCCAGTCACTAAATTGCTATCTGTCTATTGTGGCAGTCTGTGAGTCTGGCTAAGTTTGGCATAGGTCCATATTTAGTTCTGCCAGTTTGTCCATTAGGAGCCCTATTTTTCTGACCAGGTGCCTTTGCTTTATTAAAAACTTACAGAAGGCTTGTCGATTTGTGGACGGGAAATTGACGTGGAGCCCTTCTGTAAGGGGACAGGATGTTAAATAGTGCTCCGGAGAGCCAGTCTGTCCACGGATGCTCTGACTGGTATGGCTTATGCCGAATCTATTGAAATATTCTGGAAATGGTCCGTGACCCGTTATGTACCTGACCAGTTGCGTGTTAGCAGCATAAATTTTAAAATACTCGTACCTACTGTTTTTTTTTAATAACAATGTACTGTTTAACCGAATTGCATTGAATACAAATCTGGCTAAACCGAAATTGCAGAGAGAAGTTAATATTTACTTGATGTATCTAAAAACTAGCCATCTTTTATCTCCTGAATATGATTTTCTTTTCATTTGGTAGTAATTTCATGTTTAAAAATATAAGCAAGTGTTGTCTGTGTACTATTTGCAAAAACAATGGACTCTAAAATTTCGGACCTGGCGAAGTAAAAGTGTCTACAGACGCTCATAGATTAAACCAATAAAAATTAATATTTTTACTAAAAAATAATTCCCTTGAAAATTAATAATGTCTTGTTAAAGGGAAAAATACCAGTCAGTTATTCTTAAAAAAACTGCAGTATAATTTAAATGAATATTTGCATATTTATGAAGATATTTATGATTGAACAACCATTGTAGAGACATTCGGTGTTTTGAAGTTGGAAAGTAATCCGTAAGTTGGAAACGGGAAAACTGTGCAATGCCCTTACCAGGACTCGAACCTCGGACCTCTCGAATATGCGCCAAGTGTGCTGACCATTACACCACTAAGGCATGCTAAGAAGGCGGGAAAAATACCTTATATACCGCCTTTTAAACGACAGTCGCCAAACCCTGGTGGTTGGAGAATTATCATCCACCACGTTTTTTAGTTCGGGCTCCACTGTGTAGACATAAGGTATTCTGTAGTTGGAAACGTAAAAAATGTGCAATGCCCTCTCCAGGACTTGAATCTCGGACCTCTCGAATACGCGCCGAGTGTGCTGACCATTACACCACGAAGGCATGTTAAAAAGGCTGGAGAAATACTTTATACCATTAGAATTAACAATAGCTCAAAAGATGTTTTCTGGATCTATGAATCTACGATTACTTATTTATTTTATGTTAAAGTATTTTAATTTCAAGACCATATTATACAGTACTTTAATTTCAATATCTTATATACTCAATATATAATGTACAATCTATTCAATTATAGTAATTTAATGTCACTATGTCATAGTAATTTTAATTAATTAGTGCATTTTTCCTTTAACACTCATGACTTTCACTAACTATCTTCGTGGACTTCAAAAAATGTTATATAAAGTTCAAAACATGTGATTTGTAATAAAAAAATATAAAAATTACAAATGCAGTTTGTAACTTTATTTATTTTAAATCAAAGTGAAGGGTTAAAAGTGAAATTTTCAGTTTTGTTTTTCAAAAAAAGTATTGCAAAATAACATTAATGTGAGAAAGAATATATGATGAATAATTTTTATATTTTAGAAAAAGGATAAATTGGTTTCTTCTATAGTATAAATTAAATAAACAGTGTTAAAAAAAACAATTATTTAGTTTTTTCTTAGCCTTTGCACCAGATGGTTAGAGGACGGCGATGTATATATTGGCGACAAAAGCTATTCATCGCCAAGGTTGGGTAACCCTTGTTGAGTATACTTATCAACGGGATTATTAGCCGCCGAAGAATGAAGGCTTATAAAGCGGGAGAACACTGCCAATGGAAGTTGTGCGTGGAGGGAGGAGAGTGGGCGAGCAAGCACCCTTATATCTGTTTATTTATTTCATTTCTTATTCCATCATTTTTTTATTCTCCCTACCTTCTCTGAAGGGTGCGCGAAAGCCGATAATGGTTGGCGAAAATTCTTGGGGAGAGGTAGAGGACGAATAATGCCGGCTTTTATACAAGAGCCGAAATAAACATCTATCAAATTCTTTAGCGCAGCTGCGTGTCTATCCTGCCGTACTACCCCGCTCTCTTTCCACATTCTCCCATAATGCAATTTATGCCCCGGCGTCTCTTACTGATGGGATAACAGCCAATTTCTAAGCCCGCCAGTGCGCTATAACTATACACATTCATGTGGGCACGTGCGAGCATTTTTCCCGTTTTCTGTGCATTACGCACTTAGGATGCCTTGGGAAGATACTCTTGGGCACGTGGGTGAATCGACTTGATCGATAATGGAGCTTCTGATGAATGTTGCCAGTCGAACTCTACAGGTGGAGTTTTTCCACATATGAAAATGGGCATTCTGAGTTAGTTATTCCGCTAATTGAACTCCAGCCCCATAGCTTCGCATTTGCGAAACATCCGCAGTAATATCGATATTAAACAGAGCGGAAAATGCATAGTTATTATTCCACTACCGGTAGTTACATTTATAACTGCTGTCAAGCTACATGCATCCTAAATTTCAGCTTTTGGAATCTGCGTATATTTCCCTGCGTGTTAATATACAAAGGAAACATACAGAAATGCGGAGGTAAGCGAAATTGCTGAAACAGATGATGCTGTTTTGCTGGAACGCTGAATAAATTTTGCAATTCAAACAATACGCTCCAATTTAAAATGTAGAAGGGATTGATATATATTTATGCATCAAACATTTTTGTTTAATTTATGTATGTTAATATGTTTTTATTGCACATAAAAAAACTGTAATCTTTCGCTTAGCTAAGAAATCCATTGTAATTTCTAGTATAGAGAAAGATAGAAAATATACAGTTTAATGAAAGAATGAATAGCCACAAGAGAAAATTTTATAGTAACTAGTTATCACTTTTAGTTTTCTTTTCTTTCAACATCTACATTTAATAGGGCGAACAAATAAAAGTCTGCGTGTTGGAAACTCACAGAAGAAACCTCGCAATGATGACTGCACACGCGGCAAACATCCATATGGATAAAAGAAAGCTTATGTAGATGAACGTCTATAAGGTATTTCTCCAGCCTTCTTAGCATGCCTTCGTGGTGGAATGGTCAGCACGCTCGGCGCGTATTCGAGAGATCCGTGGTTCGAGTCCCGGCGAGGGCATTTATCATTTATCATGATTGCCGCTTCAAAGATATCTAATGTCTCTACAGTGGCGCCCGAACTAAAAAGGCTGATGGATGATGATTCTACACCACCAGGATTTGGCAATTGGGTCGCCTAATCCCCTGTCTACCTTTAAAAGGGGGAGCATATAAGATATTTCTCCGGCCTTCTTAGCATGCCTTGGTGGTGTAATGGATAGCACGTTCGGCGCTTACTCATGTTTTATGATTCCTGCTTTAAAAACACCTAATTAGTCTCTACACAGTCCACACAGAAAATGAATAAATATCCACGCGGATACAATGTATTTTCTCAAATATAACACCTTTCTGACACTTTAAGGTACATTTTGTGAAATAAAATTGTGGGTGAATACTTACTTTGTCTTTCAGTAATTCGGAGAAAGAAAATCTTAGTTCTTCTTCTTATTCCTTCAGAATTTTTTTGAAATAACACTACCGTAGTTCTGTTAGTTCTGATTTAAAGATATTTTAGCAATATATTGTAACCAGTCTGTTTTCAGGCATATTAATGACCAATTAAGTCAATACTTTCTAAAAGGAAATCGCTTAGGTAGGTGTAGCTACTATAATTAACGATAGTTATTCTGTTTACAAGTATGGTTATTACCAACGCAGTCTATCTCTTTTTTTTAATTATTCTATATTCTAGGTCAGTAAATTTCCTTCTTCTCATCTTTTAATTTTATTTATGAAAATATGCATTTATAAAACACTGCCAATTATTAGAATAAAGGAATGAAAAAAGGAAGTTATCATTTTTGAGCAAATATGATGCATGCTCCGAGAAGACATTTTCTTTTATTTGCCATATATATAAAGCGAATTGTTAGTTTATTCTTATCGCATTTAGTGTGTTTAAGAATAAAAGTAAAGGCATAAAATTACGCAATTTATTTTAATTTTTATAAGCTTTATATATGTAAGATATAAAATATGTCAAAAATTTATTAACAAATTAAGCTTAATTGGAACAAATTGACAATAGAATAAAATACAACCAAATACAATTTTTTCAAGGCATTCCCTGCAGATGCTTGAAAATCCCAGCAGAGCTTTGCTAAAACTGTCCTTTGCTGAAACTTTGCCCAATCGCTGCTTACTATTTAAACAAGCCCTCTGAGATTTTAAATTCTCTGACAACGATGTGCGCGCTACCTATTATTGCCTGCGTTTTTTAGCTAAAAGACGTGTTTAGCTTGGCTGTTTCTTTTCATTATTAATGCATCATAATTTAAAATGTAATGCGTCATAATTGAAATTGTGGGTTTAGATTGCCTCATTGTAATGTGCCATGCCATAAAATGTGCTGAAAAAAGTAATCAACAAGTAATAAAGATATGTTCGGATTACCAAGTGAGTTGGATTCTTCGAAAGTTTACATCTAGTGACTGATTCCATCAGCATGTCCGCCGTTTCCAGTTATCCACAACGTAGCGACCTTCAGCCATGAATGTTAGCGAATGGTTCTACTAAAATCTCTCCTGGAATCAATGTATTATTGCATTTATATATATAGCTATATATATATATATAAAGAAACTAAAGTAAAGTTAAAATTCTCTTGCGCCATTTTTGCAAGGAATGAAATTTGAATTTAACGTATACAACATCTTGAAATTTGAGTTGAAATGAAAATTGGAATTGAAAATGAAAATGAATTGAAAATGAAATTGAATTGAACTGAATTGAAAAGGAAAATGAAATTGAATTTAACATATGCAAAATATTATCTCATTCATATGTGTGTGTTTGTGCGCGCGCGCACGTAAATTAAAAAATAAATATAATACAAATTTAATTTGCAATACACACTTAAATCTCCTTTCTCTCCTTTCCATCCTAAATATCTTAATACATAGACTTTGAAATCAACTTCGCTCGCACCGCAGATTACTTGAAAGCACATTAATCGAGGAAATAAATGCATATTAAAAATTGATAATTGGTTCTCCAAAGAAGTTCCTCCTCGTGTTAAAAAAATAGAACGCTGCTAATAAATTCAAATATCGTTATTAGATATATTTTTTCAAATGCACGTCTTTCGTAACTAAATTTTTATTCTCTAAAATTGGCAATATCGGTCGGTGTCTTCGCATGTTATATCTTTGGTCTTTTGTTTGAATACATTTTTATACTAGACCGTCAATCCCGGAACGGCTGCTTTTGTTACCTGGGCGAATTCAATTTACGCAGGTAAGAGGAATACAAAGGAAAGCTTCCGGAATGGCTTGCAACGGAAAGAATTTAGATTGTGGAATGGCTTTTAGTGGACATTACAGATATGCTAGCTATTCCTAAACTGTAGAAAGAGTTTCATTGCTTATTTTTATGCTCTGTGTTTTATTGAATATTTTGTTTAAAAACGGATTAATTTTTATCAATTCATGAAACAAAAATAATATTTCGAAGGGAAATACCTGTTTGAAATATAAAATTGTACGCATTGTATGCTTACTTAAAATTGTCTTAAAGCATTCAGTTGTGGCGAAATTACATAATTTTGTTTATTCCAACGAAATGTAACATTTACTGGAACTCTTATTTCAGTAACGTAACTGAGTATTACATGAAGTTACAATAAGTAACTGTTAAGTTTTTATTTACTTAAGATATTATAGAAAATTGTAACTGATATTTATAATCACCGCTAATATGATAATAACAAAACATAATCATTCACATTTTTTTCAATCTTTTTATCAATCAGGTTTTTTTTTAATCTCAACTTTAATTTAACGCAGAATTTTCAAAATTAGGTAATCAAAATTTAAGAAACAGAGCAGACGATCAATAAAAATAAGAATAATAAATTATTCGTACTAACGAAACGCTAGCTGCACTCACAAAGCACGAGCCGAAAATTGTGTAGCGCCGTGTTTTCCTCTTCTCTAACCACATGCCTACTTTCAGGTACCATAACTTCTAATCTTGAACTCTTCCAGCAAATAAAAGCAGCCGTTACGGGATTGGGCGCCTTCTACATTTTTATAGCAACGAATTGCATAGTTTATCATTCGGCGAAAAATAAGGCTACAATCAGTATTGCGATCATCTTACACCGTTTTAATATTTTGCCCTGTTACAATTTATTTCATTCTGACATTTTGAAAGCAGATTATAAGAAAACGGAATTGATCGAAGCCGGATATGCGAGGTATTAAGGTAACTGCTTAAAATAAATCGCTGTAAACTGCGTCGTTTCAAAGTAATATTTCTCACTGTATTCTTACGTAACGCTAATGACGCAGATACTTACATAATGCTTCGTCATATTATAACTTTAAAATTTAATTAAATTTTACTCCAGCCAGTAGAGATAATTCTGAACAAAAAATTAATCATTCTGAATTAGGTTTTCATCTTAAACACTTCATATTCACTTTCTCCTTTCAGCTTGCTGCTCGGTGTTGCTCTTTTACTCTTTAGTTATTTTATCCATTTCAAAAATATGAAAATACGTTAAAAAAAAGTGCGCATTTATCGCCGATTTATGTGTGTATCCAAAACAAAATGTGGTGTGAACAATAAAGGCATTGCTGAACTGGCTATGACTTCAAATACCTCCATCTCAATCTCTAAATCATTTCATATGCATAACTTACAAAACCCTGAATAAGTTTGATAAGGTAAAGTGTAGGGTTCTGCAAAAAGTTTGAGTCAATGTCTTTCAGGCTCTGCTGGATTGAAAAGTTGTTGCTGAGTTACTTCTTTAGTCTGAAGCAATGGCAAAGTCGTAAGAAGGCTAAATAAACCTTTCTATTTAACTTTTGAAGTTAATAGAAGACACTATTTGTGCTACTTGCGGACATTCGAAATAACATAAGCCTGGAAGTTTAAATTCGAAGAGCGTATTCTGAGACTGCATACCAAATGATCTACTTAAGCCGAATCAAGTAATTAACCACGCGTGTTTTACGTCGGCTAGCAAGATAGCTAAAGCCGGAGTAGCTTGGCAGAGCTGGCTATAGTATGTAACTGCAATGGGAGGCTGTCAGAAGCTCTAAAACAGTGAAAACAATGGCTTAATATTCAACAGCTGATTTGCATTCTGGTGAGGACTACAGAAAGATGTAAAGGTTCAAATCATAATAACTGGTTAATTAACATAAAATACTACAAAGAAACATAGAAGATGTTGAGTTCATAAGTTTTCTTGAAGTTTTACTGCTCAGGAAGTGCTGACGTTATCGCTTTCATCAAGCCTTTTTACTGCATGAGTTATTACCAAGGACATTTATGACTATGGAGTTTTTTCTCTCGGCTTTCGTCATAATTTCCTACACACACTTTCTCTTTAGAAAATCCGGGGATATGTTGTTTGCTGTATGAAAAACAAGTATAGAAGAAGAAAGAATAATACTCCTTGACAGTTTAGAGCTTAACAGTTACCTTATCTCTTGCTCTTTGACAGCAACTGGTAATTGGAGATTTGAAACTATTACTGTTAATATTTAACATAATACATCCAAAAAAAAACTGGATCTCTCTCAGATGAAGTTAATTTATTTGGAATTACTTTATTTAGAATTTAAGTTAGTTCCCATATTTCTAGTTATTTATATACTTGTTGACGATTAATTTAAATTGCACTTCGTTTGTTAGATTACAAACTGTAGCATTTTGTATGTTGTTGCCTGCAATGTAAGAGAAATTTAGAGTTAACAAAGTTATTTTTTTTCTATACACTATTGCGTTCGTTTTAAGACCTTCATGTCTGAAGCAATTACTCTTTCAAGGAAATGCAGGATTTTAGCAGAGAGTCATAACAAGCTTCATAATGGGTTCTTAGAAGTGCAACACAGACAGTAATAGATGCTAATAACCATGTATGTTTGTTTAGTAAGCAAACGAATGCGCACTGTGATTTTCTAGCTGTTCTTTTCACTGACGTAAGCTTTGATGTTTTTGACTGTGTAATATGTTATTGGACTAAATACAATAAGAAAATCAAATTCTTTATATGAGGTTTTAAAATGCAGTGAATATTAACATAAGAGAAAAATTACTATTTAAAAATTTTATCTTTATATTATAAAATAATTTACTTCAGCAACACGTTTCATGCGAATTTATTACATCTCATACTTAATCAAGAGCAATATGATTTTTTTCATGCATTAAGAATGGTTTTAAATACTCATTTTTCCTGCATTTTCAATAGACTTACTAAAAAAGCATATGTTTATAATTTCTGAAGTAATTCAGTTTGGAGACTTTGAAAGTTACATATTTTGCATAAACTGTGGACTGTAAAGTCTAATTCCTTCAATCAAGATATTTATTTAAAAACCGTTAAACAAAATTTTTAGGAAAAAAGTCTCCACAATATGGGTACAGAAATTTCCGTTAGAAAAAACCAAATAGTTTATCCAGTTCCTGTTTAGCAAGAGATAAAGATCTGACTATTTAAAATCTGAATACCTCATATCTTTATCTGAAACATTTATGGAGATCAGATAAATAATGATTTTTCTCAGAAAAAAATGTGGAGAAAAATATTAAAAGTTAAAACAAAAAATCTGAAAGCTTTCAAATGTTATATTATGCCCAAAGGGGCCTTTCTTTCACGGAGGATTCAAAACGGGACTTGAAAAGTAATACAGACATTCAAAACCATTCGACGCAAAATTCCGTTTGACACTGCAAGGTCTTTGCGTTGCTACGCTACTAAAGTATTACCAGTACGAAATATAAAGAAACCTCGCGCGTAAAATATCCGTTCTTGAAGATGCAGGTGATGTTAATGTTAATGGAACACTTTGAAATAGTTGAATTTGTTAATCAAAAATTCTTTAAAGTTTTACAAAATATTAAATAGACAATTAAAGAAATTCCAAATTTCAAATTTGGGCTACCAGATACTCATATTTGAGTGGAGGACTATGTTATTTAAAATTTGAAGATAAAAAAAAATTATATTTTACCAGAAAATGAAACAATTATTCTCCAAAATAAGTCGGTTTTATTGCGTAGTTATTCTTTAAATTGTTCTCTTAAGTCTGGAATTTTTAAGACAAAAAAAAAAGTCGAAGTCAAATACTTGTTCGATTGTCTCTGAGAATTTTACAAATAAAAATCTGAAGCTTTTTATTTTTAATTCAGCAAAAAATATTGAATATTTTGCTAAATGGGATTTTCAGCCATATGGGGACCATGAAAAAAGGTTATTTTAACCGAAACCTCCCTCTCCATATTAACCAGTTTGTCTTCAAAACTTGCTACACATTATTTTAAAGAATTTTGTGGTAGTAAATATTTGCCTAGGATAAATAAAGAAATGAAGCTCTTATCTTCAACTTTTCTTACTCTCTTTGCATAAATTCTGTAGAGACTCATATATATTTCAAATTAGGAACATGAGAAATATCTCTGTAAGAGACAACTGTGTCTGTAGATGGGATGGAATACAAGGAATGCAAAAACATTCTTAACTCTTTATTCCCCTCGTGGTGTAATTGGTAGCATATTCGGCTGAAAATCTGAAGATCCTTATTCTCATCCTGAAGAGGGCGTTGGCGATTTCTCACGTTTCTTCGTTGAAAAATTCTAAATAGCTGTATATTAGCACGCACGGGAGTGTGGGATAATTCCTTACATTTTCGTCTACTTAAAAATGAATCTGAAAAGATATGAAATCTTGTCGACCAAATATATGAAATGACAATTTATTATGCATCAGATTTCATTTCTGGCTTCAGTATAGAAAATATTACTTATTTCAGAGCAGTAACTATGAAAAACCAAATGCGCCCTCATCAAAAATCCGCCCACGGATTTCCAGGCTACCAGTTGAATGTATTAACTGTGAGGACAAGCCTCACATTTGAGATTCTATTAATTCATCAATAATCGTCTTAGGGAGGGAGTCTTAGTGTATAGGGAGAGAACGACTTCCCTGTCGTCTGCTGCCGTTCTTTGGAATTGATCTTCAGTCCGCTTCACTTGCAACAGCAATCCAAAGATAAACGTTGTGTAAAAATGACGAAATAAATTCCTATAATGAACGGTAATAAATATTTTTGCCTCGGGATTTCCGAAAGCTACTTAAAAATGAATTTAAGTTTTAAGAAGATATGCGCGTATACGGGAAGCAGCCATTATTTTGTGTGTTATTTCATGAGATAAAAATGTCTTCTCAGCTTATTCATTCTTCCTTATTCAAATAAATAATTAATAAATATTTAATCTACTTGCAATCACTTGCAAGATGTTCATCTTTTATGGCTGGGGCGTATCAGTCTTTAGTGAGTGATGAAGGATTGGAGACATAGCATCAATACCGGCTTTGCAAATACAGTAGTTTTAGAGTGTTTCATTACCTGTATCCGGAATGAACTGATTAATCCGTCGGCACGTACGTAATAAAGCAGCCACAGTGCGCAATTTGGCTACATTTTGCAGTTGAAAAGTAAAAGTTGCTTATCGTGTGCAAAATGGCGGTTTTGGGGCTTGTTTTTTTACAAAGATACGTAAACTATCGTTATTTATCGTAAGTCGGTAAGCATTATTAACATATGTAAACAACCATGCTTGAAAAAGTGATAAATTAAAAATAAAACGCTTGCATTTTTCTTCATACCTTTCTGTAACTTGTTGCGCTATTCTTGTTTCGAAGTACACAGTGATCTCTTTTTGCTTAAAAAAATCAGAGAATTGCGGAGAATCGGCTTCATATTATTCTCGGCAACAACGGTTACCGAGAAAAGTTTAGTAAACCTAAGCATTTCCTCGTTATTCCCTTTAGAATATATTCGTCAAAATTCTGTATTCTTGCAGAAATTTTACCCCAGTTTTTTCCATTGCTGGCGAGTTGGACGAGCTAATATTTTAAAAGTAAGTTAAAGCATAAAATATTGCAATTTTTTAAAAAAGCATTGAAACTTTGGAATAAAAAAAAACGCTTACGAAAATGATAATAAGCTTGAGATGTTGAAATCTTAATAAAACGCATAAGGGTAGAGAGAATTTTTTCAGTGCTTAGGTTTACTAAACTTTTGAATACGGTCACCTAGATAAGAATGAAATAACATAAAATTTTACAAAAATCGTCATTTTTTAGAAATGATTCATATTGCGAAGTTATAATTGTGTTATTATTATTCCACATATATAGTTGATAAAATGGAGGTATTACAATAATAGATGAGCAACAATAAACTAAATTAGAGTAACTTTATGACATTGAATACGGTACCAGTAATGTGTAATTTCCAACTTATGTAATTTATTTTTATTTATTTCCCGCAGTGATATCTTCGCAGTTGATATATAACGGACTATCCATCAATGGGCATATCGATGTGGTTCCTTGCAATATGGTCATTGACATAGGAACTAATGTTACCATCATTCGGAAAGATTTAGCTCAACAACTTAAAGATAAAGTCATGTGGATGCCATCCTACGCTATCCTCCAGACGGCGTCTGGTGATAAAAGCAACGCCATGGGAAATTGAACTTGAGCATCACGCTTGGAAGTGCGGCTTACCATCACACGGCATATGTTGTAGATATTATAGATCCTTATATACTCGGATTGGACTTTTTAAGGAAATACAATTCCTCCTTGGACTTCAAGACAAAAAACTGCTTTCAGCATCTGAGGACATGACTGTCCATCATCAGAAAGGATACTTCCTTGGAAACGCTGACTCCTTGTCTGAAAGATGCTGCTCAGAAAGCTGCCGAAATCTTACTAGGGTCAAAGAGGAACACGAGACTATCGGCAATTCTCCATCCCAGATGCTCATCGGTCGTGATTTCCGTTTTCCTATCGCTCTCGTGTTTGGTAGCCCTCCGGATGTGCCTTCATCGCCTGAGGAATACATCCAAGATCTCCAAGCCCAGTTTGAAGTGATGCACTATTTTGCGAGAGAGCGAGTCAACTTGGCGGCGGAGAAGATTAAGACCCGATACGACACCAGAGCTACTGAACATTGATTCAACGAAGGAGACAACCTGTGGTTGTGGAATCCGACGTAAAGGACTCTGTCCTAAACTACAGTCACGCTGGGATGATCCGTACACAGGGACGCTGGGATGATCCGTAGTCCTAAACAGGCTGAACGACGTCGTGGTTCGAGTTCCTAAGTCATCGAACTCTAAAGCTAAAGTCGTTCATTACAACAGGTTAGCTCCTTACTATGGCCATAGTACGTAGTGTATAATTGTAAATAGTAATATAAATAGTATAAGACCATGGTCTTTTTTGTGTTTGATAGTATTTGATCTGTATTTAGTATTTGACAGTATTTGATTTGCATTTAGTATTTGATAGTATTTGATCTGTATTTACTATCTGATTTGTATTTAGTATTTGATAGTGATTTGTATTTAGTATTTGATAGTATTTGATTTGTATTTGATTTGTATTTAGTATTTGATTTGTATTTAATATTTGATTTGAGTTTAGTGCTTGATTTGTTTTAAGATACTTATTGCAATTATTGTTTATGTTGTTTGTTATTGTAATGTAATGTTTGTTATTGCATTGA
>KK115736.1:0-22063 GCA_000611955.2 Stegodyphus mimosarum
TTCTTTTTTTTTTTTTTTTCGTGTGTGTGTATGTGTCCAAAGGGGCTTTGTTCCTGAAGGACTACCGTTTTCGTTTAGGGATTTTGCGTCGGTTCACTCTGAATGCCCGTTTCACTTTTCAAATTGTTACGACTAAATATTATCGCCCTTTATTATATTTAAAGAAATTAAATAATGAAGAATCTGCATAAATGTGTATATGTTTCTCGCATTATGATAAAACGACGGTACCTAGAGCCATCCAATTTTGAATGAACGTAATCCGACTGCGAATATGGACATCTGGAAGCCCAAATTTGAAATTTGAAATTTGTTTTATAATCGATTTCGTATTTTGTAAAACTTTAACAAATTTTTGATTAACAAACTCAAAGATTTCAAAGCGAGCAATGGCAACGTTATACAGAAAAAAATACTTTTATTTCCAGCGCGTGAGACTATGTATCGGAAATTCTAAAGATATGCTCACTTTAAAATTATTTTGCGATATTTTCTCTTGAACTGAATTTTATGGTTTAAGTGCGAAGAACATGATATTTAATAAATAAATATAACATGCACAAAATGTTAAAATAAAGTCCCTTTGGACGTAATTTAAAATCTGAAAAACCTTTCAAATTTTTTTTTATCTCTTTCTTTACCAACAAATGTAATTTTGAAAACTTTTGATCCTTCGATAAAGTACTTTCAACTTTTTCATAATCATTCAACGCCCTAGTGAATAATTTTCTAATATGTTTTGAATTCTGAAATATAATCAAAAGCTTTCAACTTCAACAGAGTTATATTGCTGTTGTCACAAAAAGTCCTTAACACGAAAAATAATTATTGCGCATTGAAGACGCAGGTCTATCGCATTATATAAATATTTATCCTGTCATATAATAGGATGTAAGGGGCCCATTTTATTTATGAAACTCACTGTGTAAAGTAACCATTGTTACAAAAAATTAAGAAATCCAGACAAATGATTCTTTAAATTACGCTATTTTCACTTTTATAGTATTGAAGTTACTAAACAAAATATTTTATCTCTTATTTATTATCATTTAGCAACAACACCCGTTTATCGAGGACGGGGTTTTATTTGAAAATGAAAACAATAAACACCAAAGCTTTTTTCCCAATGTTAAATAATCACTTCATGACGCATAGTGTGTGTCATACGTTTTTCATGCTTGCAAGACACTTGAGTCAGCTGAAAAAATTTCTGGATAAACATAAGAGTAGCTCAGATAATTGTAAATTTTACCTATATCATAAAATTAGGTTCTTCAAAATACCCTTTTAAAAACATTTGTAATGAATCCTAAAACAGAATGCTTATCTTAGATATTATGTTTTACATATCATCTATCCTTACTCACAATCCTAAGCTATTATTATTTTTATGTAATGCATGTGCGCTCTGCTAGACTTACATTATTCTTAGCCTGCTGTTAGGCAGGCTGTTTGACAAAGGCAGCGAGTAAACAGTTCGAAACTCACCTCTCTGCCGGAGCAGATCGATTGGGAAGCATTATTATGTGGGTTAAACATAACATTTTTTAACGAATTCACTATGTTTCTTTCTGGTCTAAGAGATATTGTTTCGAATGAGGCAATATATTTTTAGGTCATTTCCTGGTTATCACATCGTTTAAATAAAATTAGCACCTTATTGTGATAAAACAACGATACCTAGAGCCATCAAATTTTTAATAATTTACGTTTGCACCCGATTATAGGCATCTGGAAGCCCAAATTTGGAGTTTGTTTGTTTTATTATCTTTTTCATATTTTGTGAAGTATTTATGAGTTTTTGATTAAGAAACTCAATGATTTCAAACCGAGCAAAGGCAGCACTGTACGGTAAACAAAAAAAAAAAAAAAAATCTGTAGCGCGTGAGACTGTGTATCAGAAATTCTAAAGATATGCTCTTTTAAATATTTTGTGATATTGCTGTTCAATTGAATTTTATGGTTTAAGCGCGATGAACGTAATATTTAATAAATAACCGTAATATTTAATAACGTAATATTTAATAAATCTGAAAGCTTTCAAAATTTCCCCCCCCCTAAACATCTAAACAAGAAAAGGGGGGATACGAGGATCTATGATTAGAAATCGTGGTGAGAAAAAAGCAATTTAACGTTATTTTTTCGCTCAGCTTTTGTTTGGGAGAGAAATTTCAGGAGCCACGGAATGTTTTTCGTTACTGGGTGTGTGAAATAATAATTGGCGTCTTTGCTTCACTTTTGCTTTGTAGGAAATCGCAGTTTTAATTGATGAATTCTATATGTTTTCCCCTTCCTAATAAAAAATTATTTTTCATTCTGCGCTGCGTTTTCTTTTTGGGCTGCAACTAAAGGAAGGATTGTTTTTCTCTCTTTGTGTGAAATTCCGCGTTTTCGGAAGATAACAAGGATTGGCTCATTGATATGCGGTCAAGATGACAGGCTTTGTTGACAGCAGAGTCCTTCCAGTTGGTATGAGGGAAAAAGAAATGAAGAAAATTTATCCAGTGCTCGCCAGAATGTTATTTTAATCTTATCTTCCAACCTGTAATATCTTGGAGGCTCGAGGACCGAGATTTCCTTGGAACTTGTACGAGGGCTGAAATGAGATTTGTCTGAAATTTTAAGTGAGTAAAAACATTAAAGAAGCCAGCTTGCCAGCGCGATCAGATTGGGATTCCTTTCCCGCCAGCGGGCGTGACTTCTCACATTTTGCCAATTGGCTAAGATTTTTGAGTTTGCCTGGCCAGCGAGCCTTTTAACTCATGTCCAGCTGAGAGAAGTGGCTATGAATGCGAAACTTTTCTCGATGCAGCGCCGAGCCATTGAAAGCACTTTTTGCACCTATAGTAGTTTACTCTAGCGCACGGATATACAGGGTGATCAAAAAGTCAGTATAAATTTGAAAACTTAATAAATCACGGAATAATGTAGATAGAGAGGTAAAAATTGACACACATACTTAGAATGACATGGGGTTTTATTAGAACCAAAAAAAGTTCAAAAAATGTCCGACAGATGGCGCTGGACAGCAAAACGTCAGTGACTGCGCATGAAAATCGTGTATAAAAGGAGCTGTAATGAGAGATAGAATCAGATGTACCAGCAGTCGCAGCATGTTGACGTTACCTGAAAAGGCGTTTTTAGTGAAGCTGTATTAGTGTATTTAGTGAAGCTTTTAGTGAAGCTGTTGCGGTGTGGGCGTTTCAAAAGATGGCGGAAGATGACGATTGGTTGAGTAACCTGTTGTGGACTGATGAAGCTCATTTCACGCTCCAAGGGTCTGTCAATGCCCACAACTGCAGAATTTGGGCTACCGAAAATCCTAGAACTGTCGTGGAAACTCCATTGCACGACGAGGAAAGTCACGGTATGGGTTGGATTTACCACATCTACTGTTGTCGGGCCTTTTTTCTTCGAGGAAATGCGTGATTCTGGTTTTGTAACTGCTACCGTGACGGGTGAGAGGTACGCCGATATGTTACAGAATCGTATCGTCCCAGCCTGGCTGATAAACACCTGCTGGAACGTACGATTTTTATGCAGGATGGCGCTCCACCCCATATTGCTAGACGCGTGAAAGATCTCTTGCGAACGTCGTTTGGTGATGATCGTGTGCTCAGCCGCCACTTTCGTCACGCTTGGCCTCCCAGGTCCCCAGATCTCAGTCCGTGCGATTATTGGCTTTGGGGTTACCTGAAGTCGCAAGTGTATCGTGATCGACCGACATCTCAAGGGATGCTGAAAGACAACATCCGACGCCAATGCCTCACCATAACTCCGGACATGCTTTACAGTGCTGTTCGCAACATTATTCCTCGACTACAGCTATTGTTGAGGAATGATGTTGAACATATTGAGCATTTCCTGTAAAGAACATCATCTTTGCTTTGTCTTAATTTGTAATGCTAATTATTGCTTTTCTGATTAGATTATTGCTTTTCTAATTATTGCTTTTCTAATAAAACCCCATGTCATTCTAAGTATGTGTGTCAATTTTTACCTCTCTATCTACATTATTCCGTGATTTATTAAGTTTTCAAATTTATACTGACTTTTTGATCACCCGGTATATTATAGAAAGCGTGCAATTTGAATAGAGATCTAAGTCGTTTCTGAGATATCTTCGTTATCGCCGTTTTCGAAGAGTAAATTATGCATTTTTTAATGTCGAATCGTTTGTACAACTAAATCAGGTAAAGTTCTTATGTGTTCGAATGGGTTTTGGTGCTTCGGAAGTTTAGGTCTCCGCGATCCATTTGCAATCTATGTCAGGCCGCTTGAGTATCAAAGAGGAGATCTTGCATAAAACAGGCAAAGATTTTTTTCCTGAAAAGGCTTTCAAGATATTTGTAATATTATAGAGATTATTATTGATGTTCCAGAAAGTACTTCACACGCTGAAGTAATATGAATGATATGTGGTCGAAGGAGAATTGTAGAGATTATTATTGATGTTCCTGAAAGTACTGCACGTGCTGAAGTAATAGGAATGGCATGTGGTCGAAGGAGAATTGTAGGTCATAAAAGCATAATATTTGCCATGAAATTTGACAAGTTTACGTTGAGATTCTGAAAGACCGAAATTTGCGGTATAAAAATAACTTCAGAAGAGAAATATCCATTCTAATATCTCAACGAAATGCAGTCCTCGTCTAGGGTAGATACTGCTTCTGAAGAATAATGATAAACTTTTAACATTTATATATCCTAAAAATTTATTATCATCTTCCTTCCTCATAATTTGTGAGGCATCTTCTTCTTCATTGCGCACCTTCGTGGTGTAATTGACAGCATGTCTGAGTAGCAATCGGAAAGGTCCGTGGTTCGAATCCCGGGGAAGGAAGTGCTTATTTTTCGTGTTTTCAACTTGTCATTCTAAATATTCCATTTTAGTCTAAAAGAAGTTATGTTTCGTGTTTCTCCATAATAGTTTTAAGCTAAAATTATGTTTATAATCCGTTTTCTTTTTTGAAAACTAAAATCATTACTTGAGAATTTTGTTTATAACTCAATGATAATATTATTTACTGCTATTCTTTTGTTCCACTTTTGAAACAAACTAAATGAGCCTAAGTCGTACGCAATTGAGGACAGGTTTTCTGCGCTAATTTTAACTAGTTTTATCTCATAAAATAAAATGTAATTATGACTGCAACGGAATTTCTTCGACTAAAATAATAGCCTTCGACAAGTTTCAAAACAGGAGCCTGAGAAAATGTTTTCATGATTTTTTTTTTTTTTTTTAGAATTGCAGATATTATTCGTAATCGAACAAACTAATTCCTAAGTTATCGTAT
The DNA here is from genome assembly GCA_000611955.2 of Stegodyphus mimosarum. Lineage (NCBI taxonomy): Eukaryota > Metazoa > Arthropoda > Arachnida > Araneae > Eresidae > Stegodyphus > Stegodyphus mimosarum. The sequence goes on from KK115736.1 coordinate 5,298, forward strand.
CATTCATGTTATTGACACGCGATAATAGATACGAATATTCATGATTCTGAAGCAAAAGTATTTATTTATAGTTTTTTATTAAAAACGAGATAAAGTTGATATTTTTAAACAATTACGTTACGCTCCGGAAATGGCGAAAAAGATGCGTATGGTCAGCCTATTTTAGGGATATTTAACTAATCCGTTTGAAATATCTAACCGACTTCATAGCACAATCATTCACAGTTTAAATGAACTTTCGCCAAAAATTTTTTCTCTTATGGAAACTTTGTTCAAGCTCTAGGAAACCTCAGAAACCACACAGTAATATTTTTTTCATTATATTTTTATTAACGATTATTAATGGCAACAAAAAAATGACTATCATTTTAGTTGTTTGTTGAAACAAAAGCAGTAACATGCAGTTGGTATATTTCTAAATGTAACTAGGTATAGATAAAAAATAAATTTCTTTATAACAAATATTAATATGAAATATGCTCCTATGTTTTAGGAACATAAATATTGAATTCGGAATCTGATTTTCAGTAAACATATGCGGATTTCATCTTCCATTGAAAGGAAACGATTTCTGTTCTCACTCTTGTTAAACAAGAAAAAAAGCTTGCTCATATATGTATGGTCTTGAAAACTACAGCAATATATTAATTGCTTTCCTATTAATTGTTGGATATTCACTTTCTACAAAAATCCAGAATTTGTCCAAAACATGTCATTAAATTTTATTTTCAATGAATCACCTGATTTTAAGTCGCGAAGTTCTTCTTTTAAAGTTATGTTCTGAGAATGAACGGAAGTGCGAGGCAATGGATTTCTCACCCAATCATTTGTAGTTCATTATGAAGAGATTTTGACATCAAGACTTATCTGTGAATAAAACAGTGCGTAGAAACAGCATTGGCATTGTTTTCTTTTACAAGAATAACAAGCCTTTTATGAAGCCAACTATGGAAGCAGCAGCATCCGTAAAATGCCAATAAAATTCTTCCGAGAAAGATAATTTTTTACTGATATGCAGATAAAATATTGCCTCTGCTTGTCTCAATTAACTCTTTATAATTGTGGAAGTTCTTAAATTTCTCCCTCGTTAACAAATCTTATAAATACTAAAACATAAAATATATTGTTTAAATCTCTTGACTCGTGCACTTGAATTGAAAAATCGCCATTTTTTAGTTTACCAAAAAAAAAAAAAAACAATTTTAATATCATTGATTTGTCACCTTATTGTATTGCTCGAAAAGGGAATATTTCCATTTTTTCTTTACTGCATCTTCTTCTAATACTGTACGCACTATATTTTTACATGCGGTCATTATCAGATTCTCACACACTCTCTCATTATCAAATCGACTGTGTGACTTTTTTTTCTATGCAATAAGCTCTGCTGCTAAATATCTTGTTTCCTCAGCCTTTTCACTAACTGTGATTGTATTTACAAAAGCTGTATGTTGCTTATTTTGATATTTTAGCAGAGTTTTAAAATAATCAACAGTTCTCGTTTTCATATTAGTATGATTTGTCGCCAAATAGCTGTTTAGTTTTGTTAGAGCTATTGCTGCATTAAAAAACATTTTACCATAAACGAGATACAGTGGAAGAGAGCATTCTGGATCACTAGTCCATGCAACGCCCATGGATAAATAACTTTCATTGTAAAGAAGAAACTTTTTGGCATCTATTTCTTTATCAACTTTTTGAAATTTTGTATCAAATTCCAAATTTTAATAACTAATCTCATCAGAATTATCTGGCTTGTTTGTCTTCTTCAATTTTTGTCAGAGTTATCTAGACTCTCAAGTACTGCCACATTTTAACCGTTAAATTCAATAGAAGTGTAGGATTCATTTTAATTTTCTAATCTGTTCTTTTAAGTTAAATGACTTTCCTATCAAACCTCATTTCCTTTCCCTGCCAGAATACAAAATTCCAGCGCGCGCGATATTCAAATTAGAAAGAAGGAAGTATTTAAAGGAAGGCTTTGAAGAGGAAATCAGATGGAAGCAAGTTAGCATTCTGATGATTCCCAAGCCAGAGAAACCCCAGGACACTCCGGCAAATTTTAAACCCATCAACCTGCTGTCCTCCATAAGCAAAATCCTAGAGCGAATTATTTGTCTAAGATTACAAGAAAACTTGGATTTTCTTGTCGATCATCAGTATGGTTTCCGGAAAGGATTCTCTACTACTACGACTCAGCTAGTTAGGGTTACGGAGTTCATCGGTGCGACTATGTACAACAAAATGAGTGTTGCATCCTGATGTTAGGCGTGGGTAAAGCTTTTCACCGCAACTGGCATCCAGGGCTAATTTAAAAGTTGATTCAGCTCTGCTTTCCCAAGAATCTGATTCTCATGATCAAGTCCTTCCTCGAATATAGAACGTTCACTGTCAAACTTGGAAGTGCAATTTCGTGTGTTAAAAATATTCATGCAGGTATTCCCCAAGGGTCGAATTTAGGACCGCTATTTTACATCATCTATGCTAAGACTTCCCAAACTTCCAGGAGGATACAAATGTTCTCATAGCCAGCTATGCTGATGATACAACGTTAGCCATCAAGTCTTTAAATCCTAATCATGCCCTGGTAAGAATACAAGCCAAAATCCCAGCGATTGAGGAGTGGTGCAATCGTTGGAAGACGTGTATCTAGCCGGAAAAGGTCTAAAATTTTACTCATCAGAAAATGCTGACAGCAAGAATCTGTCAGAACGGAAGTTAAACTTGTTGGCAAAAGCTTCCTTCGAGTTGATAAGGCAAATTATTTGGCAGTTACCCTAAATAAGAACTACAACTGGATAGATCATATGCTTAGTACATGCGGAAAAGCACACGGCATCATTTTCAGACTTTTTCCTCTGCTAAAGGAAGAGAATCTCTCCCTGAACATGAAAAAGAATTTATGTGTCAATCATACGGCCCATTCTCACGTATCATCTCCGATATGGGGAAACTTCAAAGCTATTGAGATTAACAAACTTCAAGTACTACAAAAAAGATGCTGAGATATATCCTAAAAGCTCCTTTCTACGTTACGAATAAGACCCTTCACTCTGATTTGAAAACAGATACCAACCAGGACTTCTTTAGCAAAATAAATAAAAACTTTTTCTACAGTTCTATCACCAAAAAATTCTGCTAACTTCGCTGATCTTCTTATCTACGAAATCTTGGCTAAGTGTTACTGATCATTCACCGCCCATTTCCTGAGTTCAGATCTCTTCGATCAATCGAAGTCACCACAATCCCGAGAAATAACTCATATGAACAGTGACTTCGTTTTCCTACACATACTTTTATTCTACTATATTCTACTATTTTGTAGTGTATTGCTCATTTAAATTGTGAAATCGCGTCGTCACGTGACCACCACAGTTCCTTTGTGCAGCCCAGCGTGACGGCTTCCATTTCAGCTGAACCAGCCCAGGAGCAAGGAGTTTCTTTTCTCTCTCTTCATCGCCAAGATCCAACTCCAGGAGAGAACCTCCCCTTCAGGGACTTTCACTGTTAGGCCCTTCACGGTATTAAATCAGGAACTGGCAAGAGCAGGATAAAATTTCCCTGCTGAAAGCCAGTATATCCACAAAATTCCCAAGTGAAATTAGAACGTGTTCTGCCGCTTGAAGGAGACGTTGCTAGCTTTGATTCTCTAGCGATTAGAATTCTGCGGCGTTGAGTTATTTTTGCCATTGAGCTTATTTATGCCGACTTCGATCAGAGCCAGGTTAGACTCTTCTCACAGTCACACCCGCTTCCCCCCATCGAAGCTATCCAACTAAGACATGAAATTAAGGAAAAAAAATTGTTTACCCTTTTATGATGTACGTGTTATTTTCCTATTGTGGAACCCTTCAGAATATTTCACGGAACTCTAAGGTTCCTGGAACCCTGTTTGAGAAACGTTGGTTTAAATAATTATTATTCCCAAAACATAATACTTTAAAATGGATGATTCTGAGGCAGTGTGGAGACACTGACTGTGCACAGCAGATAAAAGTGATTTCGAAAGTAATTTTTTATGTAGTAAGACAAAAAGGTGTCAAAATCATGACATATTACATTAAGAACCTGTTAGTTTTCATATGTCCAATGGAAACTGGCAAGTGTTCTTTTGCAATGCTGAATGTGCGGAATCAGAGAAAATTTTTAATTGGTGGCGTACATGCATTTAGCTGAAGAACACCATACGAGTTATTTAGAAAGGACCAATTAACTAATTAAAGAAGAGTGACTTAAATCTGTTTTAAGCTTTTCCAGATTGTAAAGAAATTGAATAATATGCCCCTAAGAAGAGTATTTTCTTAAAAAGAGAGAACGACGCAAACAGCGAAATATCTATCATGTGAACTATGAAAGCGAACTAATAATTTCTGAAAGAATGAAATGCTTTATTTACAACAAAAACAGCCACGCCCTTTTTTTGAAATTTCGCCTACGTCAAAACGTCCAGTGAAATGGTTACGTGACGGTGGCCACAGTGCTATTATTTACTCCTTGAGTTTCTGTCTCGTCTGGTCGGGCGAGGTGTGCTATGAACAGGGTGATACAGTTGATTGCTTTTTCAGGGAAAGTAGACGACCTCCGAAAGTGTGTAACTGTTTCAGAGCTTTTAATTGTTTTGTTTTTGTTTACGCTTCGTATGGATATTTTTAAATTCGTGATTATTTTTTCCCCTTCTCCATGATATATGCATATTCCAAAAGGTATCCTGCTCTTGCCATAGTTTCAATAAATACTTATTTTATACAGCTGACTAAGATTCAGGCTATAAAATATATGTCATTTCTTACGGAATTTTTTTTAATATTCAGTATTTTTTTAGAATATAGTTTTTAATTTTATGAGTGAATGCTTTATTTTATGTGTCAATGTTTTTATTTAGTTTAAAAGTGTATGTAATGTGTAAATGCCTTTTTTTAATGGTAATCTGTAATGTTTAATGCTGGAAGTAGAACTAGAAGTGATTTTTAAATTTGGAGCAATATTATAAATTGTTTAAAAGTGTGCTCAGTGTGATTTGTACTTTGATCCTAAAATTCATTTTGGATGTCTCTTTAAAATTGTATTCGAAATTATGTGTGTGTGTTATGTATGGTTAAAAGTTTTGTTAGTACTATAAATATTTGAATGTATGTGTTGTGAAATCGAGCAAATGATTAAATTATTGTCAAAAATTTGCAAGATACTGATAATAATAGTTTTCAGTTAAAAAATTTGCCAAATTCTTGTTTATATCAGTAGCTGATTAACTGAAATAATTTTCAGCTAAATGTTATGAAAAATGTAAATTTAAATACAGCTGATCTTAGGTTATCTCTATTTGTGTGAGTTTTGAAAGTAATAAAGTTGCCTTATCAATAAGCAATTCTAATTTAATCATTAAGCAAGTGCTTACATCATCAAGGAAATGAGGCAGTGTGAAAGGGCCCTTACAGTCTATGAAAAGGGGACATCACAAAAATTTGCCATTACCTGTTTTTCAATGGAATGTATGGTGCAGCTAAACCAAGATGAAGAGAGAAGAAATGGGAGGGGGGGAATTACATCCTGCGGTAAATGATTTAAGTGTAGTTTTTATGCTTTGATGGTAATGTGAAATTTTTTTTCAGAAACATTCTTTACATATGCAGTTACTTATCTTAAATACCTCAATGCAATAGATTTGATTTTGTTGCTTGCATATGGGTTTGCAATAGATTGAATGCATACAGAACTGATGACAGTTTGGTAAAATTTATTTTATCCAAGGAAACTCTTCATAGTTCTGGAACTTACCTAAAAGATACTTGTGCAGATCTTCACAGTATCACAGAGTACAATCAGATGTTACACTTCAAACTACTAAGAATATTAAACACAACATAATACAAAGCTCATCTAAAAGGCGAAGCTCCCATAGGTATTTCAATGCTCTGAATTCGCTCTGAACTAACAGCTGCTCCAAACTGATCCTTTCTCCAGCCCCACATAGTTCTTCCCAGCCACCGAGATATCTCAAATGCCTTCTGAATCACCGGAAGGCGCATGAGGGTCAGACACGGTTACAGCTGCATATATAGATTAACCACAGTCACACCCACCCCAGTTCTACAGGGGCTGGTCCCCAAATGTTGCCAAATGTGGCTATAAAAACCAGTTGCGAAAACCATCACCAACCAGGTGACATCTCGCCAACCCACCGAGATAGCCATCCACTCAATGCCAAATTGTCCTCCCTGCATTTCTACCTTTCCAGCAAAGACTTGCCTCCCCAGACTTTCATGTCACATTATACAATAAAAAAAATTTTTTTTTTTTTAATTTCACACACACCTCACCAAAATCACCAATAATATATGTACAAAATTTGCAACAATAGGTATAGTTTTGAAGAGTATTTTTTTAAATTTAAAATTTGGGTGTATAGCTGGGAAAATTGGAGATAAGTGAAGGGAATATCATTTGTATGATCCCCAGTAGGTCAAACAAAAAAACTGCTTATTGACAAAAATGTTTTGCATTTTTGAATTATGGTTGGAACATAAAGTAAATTTTCACAAATTAAACAGAAATGCTTTTTTTTTGGGGGGGGATTGGAAATCTGAGGTGGGGAAACCTAACTATAAGGGGTTAAAATGCATTGAAGATACGAAATTTTGTGCATATGTTTTAGATGATTTTGAATATTTCTGTCATACAGTTGGTGTGTCAAACTTATTATCTCAAGTGTGCCAAATAGTCATCAGTGTAGAATGATGTTTGCCTCAATGGGAAAAAATACCATTCTCATACTTAATGAGATATTTAAAAAGTGATCAAATGCATAAAATTCTTACATTATACTGTAGTTTGAAAAAATAAAAGGAATATAAGGAAATCTGGTTTACATATGAATACCTGTTGTTTCTTTCTTGATAGCTGGCATCTTTTTTCTGCAGCCAGCTTTCAGAAATGTGGAAACATGATGCTTCATTATCTGCTTTGAGAACAGAGGTCAGAAGGATGTATGTTAACATGGATCTTACTGTGGACTTGTTTCCTTTAAAACTGAGATAACGTTTTCATACTGGTATATGCTACAGAGTATGGAAATCATATGCATTACAAATTTGTGGAAACCTTGCTTGCAAATATTTGTAAAATTCAGGGATACACTGGATTTCCAAATTATTAAATTTTTCTTCAGTGAAAGGGAAACTGCACTGAACTTTTTTGAATTCCCACATCACTGAATTTTTTTCTTTAGAACTGAGTTGCATTCACTTTCTAAATGTGTAAGAAATTTCCCTTTCCTTGTTGTATGTTTTCATTTTGTAATTGAAAAGCACTTCTGAGGAACAGTTGGAAGGTTCAGAGTTCTGGTAAAGATTGCACTGATTTTTCATATATCCTGTTTCAAAATAAACCTATTCTACAAATACTCGTAAGCTAGTACTTTTTCATTGTTGGCTGAGAAATTACTTTTGTAAAGAGCCTTTTTTAAGACTTCTTTTTAGCACCTTCTATATATCCCTTAATTCCAGTTTTTATTAATATATTATAACTTTGCAATTTTTTGTTATTTTCTTAGGCTGAAATAAAAATCACAAAAAAATGAATTAAGGGCATATGAGACCTGTGAGTTTCACATGCTTGGTGCAATTACATATCATTGATCTTAGAAATTGAACTATTTTATGCAGATGTATAAATGGTGAAATTGTGAGTTACATATTGTATGTAATAGAGGAATTATTCTGGTAATGGTTTAAGTATGTCTCTTAGGTCTTATGTGCAAAAAAATAAAATTCTTACCTTTTTGATTTTGAAAAAATGAGTATCAGAAGGGAACTTCTGAGTAAATGAGGGCATTTAGATGGCTGGAACAACTCTTAAACAATATAGAGCATCAAAATAAAAGAACATACCATAGATGTTTTTTGGCTTGATAGGTTGGGGGGGGAAAGTCTCGTTTTGAGGTCAGTAAAGTTTAAACAGTAGTAAAATACAGGATGCTGCAGAAAGAACCCTGTGATTTGAAAGTAGCATAACTATGTTTTTGGTGATGAGGGATGTACTATCGAATCTCGACTCATGTGCCATTTCAGAGTAGACCATAACTTGGGCAGGAGAACATCAAGCTTTTATTGTAAAGGAGTTTATCAAAATAGTAGGTATAGTAAACTGCACTAAACGTAGGCGACCCGTACAGAGACTCGACGCATCTGGTGGTTCTTTAATGTTTATTTTCTACTTTACACGTATACACATATATACAGATGTCCTATTATTAGGTGGACCAACCTTCAGCTTAGCTTACTGCATGAAAACTCAAAACGATCACATTCCTTCCTCTTTCGTTTCTACCTTAGAATACATCTGCTGCCAAGCAGCGCCATCTACATTCTTTCTTTTCTACAGTAGGCTCCTGACAACAATTCAGCTAATCCATAAATACCTCACAGTTCATTAGAAAAGATGTCATACTATTGTTAGATTCATATGAGTCATTGAACACTATCTTTAAGTGCTGATTCCTATACTGTAATATCATGGAAAGCCAAAGCAATGGTTGCCTTACTGAGAGTATATGGCTTTGCTGATGTCATCACACTGTGCATGCAGGTAGTTGGTGCTATGTTTCATAATCAGTTTCCTGATTTAGGTATGTGATGTGGTTCTATGATCCCTAATACTGATGTAGACAACACGTCTGTTGTCTCAGGTATTGTTGAATGGAGTGGATCTCTTTGACTCATTCTGATAAAGATTGCAGATTCGTATAACTTTTATTGGGTCTTGATCAAAGTAAGCAGAAATTGGGTGGTGTAATAATTTACGAAATTGTTGTCAGGGGCCTACCAGTCCGTGTAAGTTATGATTATCCTGTGATCAAATTCTAAAATGTGCTGTTATGAGTTCCTTCTTTTTATGTAAGGCATAGCATGACTTCTAGCACAAAAACTATGAGTAAATGTGATTTCCGAGTAAAAAATCGGCATTTCGATCTCCCTATGATTCTGCTTCAAGGTGTCATTACTGTAATTGGTCAAGCCGCAAAGTGCTAATTATTCTCATATCCAAACATGCTATACTTTACATACAAGTTTCAAGTTGTGTGCACTTCTTTCATGGGATAGTTATTTTAATAGCCAGCAGTATATTTTTATCTGATAATGGTAATATGTTAAGTATTTTGTCAGAAATTACTGTATCTGTTATGTTGAAGTATAGCGATAAATACTGCTGTGATATATTAACCTTTCAGGAACCTCTGTGAACATTTGGTGCTAAACTGTATAGAATAAGGCATTGTTAAAAGGAATTCTTACTCTTTACACTGTGAGTCCACCTAACAGAGCCTGAGCTTCTCTTAATATCTTGTTAAAAATGTTCATATTTAGTTGCTTGCCCACTTTATTCGAAGCATTTAAAAGTTTTACATCAGAAAACTGTAAGGATTCCTGATAGATTTGATGTGTGTAAAATAAATTATTTCAGAATCTAATCAGGATTCCAAGAAATTTTAGTTTTACTTCAGTAATAGGTTATTGAATACCTACTATTCATGTAAATATTTTTAATGTAAATTGCCATTTTATTGCAAACAAGAAATGAATATTTTCTATTAGAGCAGCTTATTAATTATATTATGCTGAAAATACTAATGCTGAATGTAAAGGTCCTTATATAATATTTCACTTTCACATGTGCTGGAGTAATCATGTGAATTTCAAATGTATCTTTTTTTCTCACATTGTTTCCATCCACCTTACGAGTGAATCACCTCGTTGTGCTTTGCTTTAGGTGCTAATACTTCTTTCTCTATTGTCGTTTAAATAAAGAGTATATTTTTCACTACATTTAACTGAAGAATCTCCTCCCCCCAATATTCCAAAGCTGATAAAAGTGAGATATATAAACTGAGGCATTATTTTGTATATTCCAGATAGCTAAGTTTTACATATTGATTTTAATGAAAATATATAGTGCATCATAATATCAATTTTTATACCAGATGAAATCATCAGATACCATTATCAATTATAAATATTAAAGGAACTGGGAAAAATCATGTTTTCATAGCTAAAAATCATTATTAGAGACATCCTAAAAAATAAGTGTTCAATATTTCTGGAAATTTTATTAAATGCTTTTATATAGTGCAAATCATAAAAAACTTGACATTTTTATTATGGGTTTATTGTTTTGCTGCCCTTTATGTACTCTTTATTAATCATTACTTTTATTTTAAAAAGTTTAACATTATAAGTTACTGTAAAAGGAATTTAGCTTTTGATAGTTTTAACATTTTAATGTGCTAAAGTGTCTTTCTTTGCAAGGAGTTTCTTGAGGGTTAAATTTTATCTAGTATTTTGTTGTTGAAAGTTCCTATGTTATCTCCAAAACATATCAGTCATTGATTGTGCTATTTACTTTAGTGTTTAAAGAATACCAGTCATAGATTGTAGTGGAACAGATTAAAATTATTGCTGATATTAAATTTTTAAAGATTTCATTGATGAAAAGATTTGCCATAAAAGAATAATCTTACTTTTAAATAAAACCTTTATCAAGCTTTTCATGACATTAGAATTAAACTTTACTTTCTCCCCCCTTTCTTTCTTTTTTTCCCCTCTTTTTATTTATTTATTTACTTATTTATGGTGCACTGACCTGTGGTAATTTATATTTGCATTCACTTTCTCATATAATATGCATTATTTATTTTAACATAGCTTTTTTCTTAATAATATGAATAAATAAAATAATTATGCAACTCCTTTCAAGTCTAATAGAACTTTACTAATTTTTAATTTTATCCATAGGAATTTGAAGTGTAATTATTATGAGCTCTTGAATTTGGAATATTGCATTTAATTCATTGCTGCTTTTAATAAGATAATTTCTTGCATTCTTAGATTAAATGTGAAAGCCCTTAATCCAATGAACCAATCCTTAAGCCTTAATCCAATGAATTTTTGGGTGAACTATTATAATTAAAATACTTTAAAATGGTTCATCGGCTAATTCTGGATACAAAAAAGCAAGGGCATTTTGTAGAAGAGAGATTTCAGTTGGTTTCAATATTCCTTTCCCTTGATGAAGTGACATTGTAGTCGATTGGATTTCTATTCTATTGGATTTTTTAAAAATTTCTTTAAATTAAAAAAAATTAATTGGAGTGTACTTGTTTAAAAGTTTTGGTTTTAACAATCTTTAAAAATTCTTTTTTGCATTTATAGGATTTTTTTAAATTAATTAATTATGAATTTCAGTTTTCATCTTTATGGAAAAGTAATTCTAAATTTCTTACTTTATGTCTTTACTGATATATATATCTAATGAAGCAGACTTAGCTATAATGATGTTGTAGAAACTTTGATGGCATAGAATGTTGATCCATAATGAAAAGAAAACTTGACAGCCGAGGCAGATTAAATATTATCAAACATTTTGCAGCCACAAACAAATTGGCACACTACTCGTACCTTTTTAAGAAAGGTACATTTGTATAGCTTTGATGTAAAAAGAGAAGCATCAAGCAGCAGTCTATCTCAGCAAAAGTGTCTTGTATTCTAAATGAAATCTTAATTCAGGATGAGTAGGTTCGGTTTTCAATGTATTTGACTGGATAATTAATAAATAATGCTGTAAAATTATTATTGGCTGTTGGAGTTTTACTTTCATTTTTGTCATCAGCATTATGTAAGAATCTTATGACATGGATTAGCTTTAGAATGCTACAGGACAGAAAAGGTATTACTATTTTTTTAATAGAGAGGGGGAAATACCCAAATTAAAATTGAGCATTAAGGGGCTGTTTCTAATTTAAATTATAGTTTATATTTACATATTTTTATCTTTCTTACACACACACATATATTCATTTTTAAAATCATTCTACATTGATCCAGAATTGCCAAAATTAGTATAAATAAACCAGGAACATTAAATTTTTTACCTCATTTTAATATTTTTTTTTTTTATTCTTAAAAGTCTGTAAATATAAAATCTCTGGAAATAAAAACAGAGATCTGATAATTTACAGATCTGATATTTACAGAATTGATCTGATAATAAAACAGAGATCTGATCTGAAATAAAAACAGAGATCTGATAAGTTATTATTATTTTACTTATATTGATTTTGTATTTGTATCTAAATAGTTCAAATGAGAAGAGAAATATGCCAATGTAAAACTTAAAATAGGCAAAACTACAACCCTTTTGCATGAATTTTAAAAGAAACTATCAATTTTCAGAGTGATCAGAGCTACTAGAATTTTTTTTCTTTTGAAGAAGAGGGAGAGGTATCTGATCACAATTGAAATCAATAGTTTTATTAAAAATCTATGCCAAAAATAGGTTGCTATTTTGCCTAATTTTAAGATTTAAATGTTCTTATTTGTAATTCATATAAAATAAAGTATATCACATTCATATCTGTTACAGTCAAGTGGTGGTGAACTCTTTTATGTGCTTATGCCACAGAGTTAAAAATAATATTTATACGATTATAATAATTACAAAATATTTTAATTGCAGAATTTTATGGATCATAGTTAGCACACAATTTCACACATACGTGAACTCAAAAAATATTTTATATAAAAAATTATACCTGTTATTTATTAATGTAATTTATGCTAATAAGTAATTTGATACTTCTATTTTATATTTCGTGACTATCAGACGCATGTGGTTATTTTACTGGCAGTGTTCTGTATTCTAGTAAAATATACACATGAATTATTAATCAGGGCAAAAATGTTCTAGGAGAGTAATATGTAAAACACAATTAGTTAATATGAAGAAATCTCATGTCTAGAGTTTATGATAATATATTTCTCAATGCATCAACTTGTTTGTTGCTTGATTCAAGTGGAATAAAATCTAGAAAACTTATTTGTAAAACTAAACATTTTATATACTTATTAGCATATATGAAGCAATAATGCATTTAAAGTAATATCAGTAATTTTTGGTTATATAAAATACAAGTTGTGGATGGGAACAAAATTTCCTTATGCACCATTGTTATAAATCTCAGTCCTCAAACTTGTTCAATAATGGTATCACTTAAATTGTATTAAAAGGCTTAATGTATTCTTCTGTGATAAAATTTCTTAAAGTAAGAAGTTATAAAAGTTTTTGCACTTATGTAGCAAGTGCTGGGTACCTTTCTCTTTGCATTGTGAATAATCCAAATTTATATGCTTTTGATTTTGTAAGCATTATCACATGAGTTTCTTTCTTTTCTTTTTTTTTACATGGATTTTTTTATATGCTTTTGATTTGAAGTAAACAGTCTTTAAAGACTGATTACAATTATCAACTTGTTATTACTCTAATTCACCATTGTAAGCAGAATTTGTTGTTGCAACCAAACATCATGTGTAAAAAAAACTTAAAACTGTAAGAAAAAATACAAAATATCAAGCTTTGAAAAGCAATTTAATTCTAAGTTTATCAAAGTAATTTACTTACATGCTAAAATTAAAAAAAAAAAAAAAAGAAAAGAAAAAAAAGCTTGATACAAAGTGCATTCTTTCAAGTATAATTTTTGTGGAAAAATGCAGCAAATTATAAATACTGAAATATGTTATGTTATACAAGTGTATTAAATGTAAGCTATAAATTTGTATCTTAAATTTGTGTAGAAAAATGCAACAAATTATAAATACTAAAATGTGTTATTTATTACTAAGTATTTTAAATATTTAAGTTACAAATCTGTAAACTTTTCTATTTGAAAATTTTTAAAAAATTATTTGTGCTTATGTAACTTAACTTTTTAACTTTTTTAGATGTTTAAGTCATACAAAAATGTATTATATCATAAATATCTTTTACATGTGTTTTTATTCCCTTGCTTTAGATTGACATACACATAACAGCCAAACATCTTATCTTAAGTTGAGGCTATATATAGAACTTCCTGGAAAGCCACACCAGCACAATACCCTTCAGGAAAAGGATTATGCTTTTGGACTAGGGAAGTCATTTTTTTTTTTCAAAATGAAGATCATTACCCTCCAGATTGAGGGTATGACATGTAATTCATGTGTTAATACGATAGAACAGAAAATACAAGGACTTGAAGGAGTGAAAAAAATAAAGGTATTTATTTTTGAAAATATTTTTTTTTAGAATTATTACTTGCTTATAGACTTCTATTTTAACCACATGTATTCTTAATTACGTTGAAATAAAATGGCAAAAAATTAATAAATTAAAACATTAAAACTAAGTCAAATTTATTTCTATATCTATGAGAAAAAAGTAGTTAAAACCCATTTTAAAATAATATCTAATTAAGATTTAAGTTGATTCATATGTTTACAGTATCATGTAATTTATTTCCTTGCGGATAAGTTTCAGGTAAGGACATAATCCATGATTTATAGAAGGATTATAGTAATCCTTGACCTAGGACAGGTTTTCCCAGATACTTTGAAATTTTGCCATTATGCTGTGCTCCTTTTTCTCATATGCACCTTCTGTTGAATTTTGATATAATGAGCATGGGAAACTTTTTTGATAAATATTATTATGTAAGCTTAGTCTTATTATTTTTTAATAAGGAAAGTTTTGTTTAAAAAATATTTTAATAAAATGAAATATTTCTGATGATTTTGATACTACCTTAACACATATGTGTTCATTTGTTTTGTATTAGAAAAGTATAGTTTGCAGTATGTAAACAAATGCTCAGAAAAGACAGTATTTTTGTTTTGTTGACACTGTCATTAATTGCATTTAATGTGCAACCATCTTTATGCAAATTTTGTGTTGCATTTTTCATTCATAAATAGTTTGTTATAGGAGAATATACAAAATTTGCTGTTTAAACAAATATTGCATAAGTGCATAAATCTTGTAGTGTTTATCATTCTGTACTGGAAAGAATCTTAATATCATTTTTAATACAACATTGATGATTCTGTATTATTTTAATGAACAATTAAAAAATTAATATTAATAATATAATAATTATTAATTTTTCTGCTGTGCTTATTCATATTATTATTAAATTTGAATGAATTTTAAATGGAATGTTAATCCAATATTATATGCATCGTAATTGTCTATTTTATAATTACTTTCAATATTTGGTTGTTAACCAAAGATGTAATAAAAGGCCTTATTGGTCAAATTAATATTATATCAAGGCATACACACAAGTTTTTGTATATGATAGAATTTGTAGCTGTAACAGGAATGCATTACTATTATTATTTTATTACCTTATTATTTATTACTTTTAATATACAGTTTTGTTAATTTTTTATAGAATAAGATTTTAAATATTTTGTGAAGGAGCATGAGAAACAATTACTATGCTAAGTTCATGTACGACTATTATTGTTTTAAACTAAATTGTAGTGCATGGCATTATACAGCTTGGAACAGAAGAAAGTGTCAAAACTGATGTTGACAGGATATGTTTTAATTTATAGTAAAAGTATTTTTAATGCGTTCTGAGCTTAATCTTTAAAAAATTTTTTTTTGTCTTTTTTGTGTATTAGAATTATGTGTTTAATTCATTTTACTTTAATTATAATTAAATAATTCTTATTAATATGCATTTTTAAAGTTAGCTTTGCTTTTGTTTAGGTTTCCTTGGGAAATAAATCTGCTGAAATAGAATATAATAGTGATGTTATTTCTGAAACACAACTCGTTGAAAAAATAGAAGAGATGGGTTTCGAAGTTGATGTTCCTAATATTTCTCAATTTGAGAGAACTGCAGTTTCAGTGAAAGGAATGACGTGCAATACTTGTGTTCGTAAAATTGAATCAAATATTCTTATTTATCCAGCCGTTAAAAGTATTAAAGTATCATTTGAGGAGAGGTTAGCTAGAATTGTGTATGATTCAACCCAAATGAACATTGAAGAATTATGTAAAAAAATTAGTGAATTAGGATATGCATCAGAACCATTTCCATTAAACTTATTAAATGAATCTTTTGTTAAAATTAATGTGGAAGGAATGACCTGTCATTCTTGTGTAAACAACATTGAAGATTTTGTTGGTAAAAAGGCGGGTGTACATAACATTACAGTATCTCTTTCGGAAAAAATTGCTTCTATATGTTATGATCCTAATATCATCAAGTCCAATGAGCTTAGAGATATTATAGATGATATGGGTTTTGATGCAACTGTGCTTGAAGTTTCAGATCTGAAGGATAAACCAAAATTTGTGGTTCTTGAAATTCAGTCTTTAGGTTCAACTGCATGGTCATCTGAAGATGAAAACCAGTTATTTCATACTAAAGGTATCATCAGTATTAAAGAAGTGTTTCAACATGGGTATATTGTCTATTATTTGCCTACTGTGATCTCTGCAAATGATATAATCAGTACTATTCAATCAATGGGATTTATTTGTTATGAAAAAGATATTGATTCCATAAAAAATACTAGTATAGTTGAATCAGTGAAAGAATCACCAAAAATAATGCAGAATGGCATTTCTGAAATAGGTAAGTTAGATATCAGTTTTAATTTTATTCATTAAAATCTGCTTAGTATATTTTAATATTATAAAATTGGAAAACAGTCTTGAATTAAAAACCCTATAACATTTAAAATTATTTATAAATGTAAATGTTGTGTAACTGAAATTTCAGGTTATTGTGATATTTTTGACATTTGACAGAATGTTAATGCTACTACTGAACTGTTACTATTTTGCAAATTTTATTCCATAATCTATTTCTAATTTATTTAAAATAGTGTTCTATATTGTAACCAGCCCATTTGTCTGGGTCTGAACCTAAACCATTCATCAAACTA
>KK115736.1:22084-45232 GCA_000611955.2 Stegodyphus mimosarum
GGCCATTTGTAGGGCCTATTGAATATAAAAAATGAGGGTGATCATATCATTATTTTAATTGCTTATTGTCTTGAAAAAATAACCCTTATTATAAGCAAAATTTTTATGTATATCCATAAGTATTTAAATTTTTCCTGAGGAAATGATCTTCAAATATTATTTGACATACTGTTTTATTTTGAACTTTAAATAAAGTATTAAGACTGCAAAGGCTTAGCAATAATCCAGTTGTAACATGTTTACCAAATTTAAGATTTATTGATGTATCGTTTAAATGACACAGGAATGAAGCATTCTCATTGGTATAGCCAGAAATATCCTTGAGTGTATCATTTTTTTTCAGTAGGCAACAAAAATGCTTCAGAATAATATATAGGTATGTAAACTGAAACATGTTTATTTGGTTATAACAAAAGTTTTCTGCCAACAAAAGTTTGGTTCTGTTCTTTTATCAGGACTAGATTCAGAAATGTATGTATGTATGCATGCATGTATGTATGTATGTATATATGTGTTCGTGTATGCATTTATATGAGTGTATGTGTGTGTATATATATGCACATATATGTACACATGTGAATACATTCATACATTTTTTAATCCAATCCCGATAACAGAACAGTACCTAAAATTCAGTACAGTTCAGAACAGTACATTTTCATGGCTTTTCTCATTTGTATAAAAGTAGAAAAAAAAGTACCTTTAGTGCAGGTAGTAATCACCACCTAAATCTATGATTTTCTGCCAACTTTTTGGTAGTTTTTCAAAACCTTCAGCCCAGAAACTTGGCGGCCAGGAGTCCAAAAACAGATCAACCTCATTTCGGATAACCTTACAGAATGGAAGGTAGCACCAGCAAGATATAGCTGCAGGTGTGAAAAAAGGTAGACGTCTGAAGTAGTGATGTCGGGACTCTATGGTGGATGTGACATTTTAGTCCGTACAGACTCCAGCTGGTGAATGCAGACACATGTGGTCCTGCATTAGTTTGATGGAACATTATTTTTAAGTACAGCCCACTCAAGTCCTCTGCATTTTCGCTGCAGTAACCAAAATGCTAAAACTTTTGCCAAACTACTGTGCAAGGATTAAAAAAACTGTCATGTGCTCTGGTATGAATTCAACTGATTTTTTTCATGTAAAAATATTCCATTATGTTCTGTTCATATCTAAGAACTGCTTGTGGTACAGTTTTTGAAGAAATCGTGTTTCATTATTCTTTTTTTCTGGCTTACTCTATACATGTTTGATTAGATTTAAATCTGAAGAATATGAAGGAAGTTTGATAACTTCATATGTAATAATCTCACATTAACATTTAAGGCTATATGTTTAGAGTCATTATCATGATAAAACTTGAATGTAATCTGGTTGCTTTGGAACTTTGCTTTTGGATTGAAAGCCTTTGGCCCAGAAACACAGTGACCGCTAGTCAAAAAACAGATCAACTTCATTTCGGACATCCTAAGCAGAATGGAAGATAGCACCAGCAAGATCTAGCAGCAGGTGTGAAAAAAAGGTAGAAGTCAGAAGGAGCGATGTGAGGGCTATATGGTGGGTGTAGCAATAGATCCTATTCGAGTGCATACAGACATTCACCATTCTGCATTATCTTGATGGAACATCACCTCTATGCGCTGGAACTCAGGTTCAGTGTTTTTGCTTGATAGCATCAACATGGACTAGCGTCTCGCTGTACACTTTACTGTTGAGGGTTTTACCTTTTCCCAGATATTGCCAGCTTTATAATGGTTGTCCACTCTTTGCTAAAGTAGTGACTTTCAGAAGGGAGACCTAGGTTAAAAGTGCCCACAATGTAAACTGGAACTTGTATTTTCTGTAAATGAGGGGAACAAACTGAAACTTTACATTGGTTTAAATTGATGCCTTTGCATAATATTTTTATCTGATGAAAGAGGTATCAGACCATAGTATGTTTATCAGACGAAAGGGAATTATTTTTTATTTTAATTAAAAAATGTTTTTGTTTTCCTTTATTTTCGGAGATAAATTTAAAATAATCTTAATTACAACAGTATCACTGACAGAATTTGTAATGATAGGCAGTGATACTGTTGTAATGATAGTCAATGATTATTGCTATATTTCTGCTGGTTAGCATGCCTACCAGCAGAGCTGAGTGTATAAAACTACTGTGTACTCATAGGTACGAAATGCTAGTAGTTCAGTGCTAGGTTCATATCCCTGTAAACATGCTGTCTACCTGAACATTTTCATGATTTTTCTCATTTGTATTGTGAATACAAGTTGGTTTCACTGAAAGTTCTGTGTAAAGTGATCTGTCCCATTAGGCAGATGGGCCTAATGTGTTCTGCTATAATAACAAACAATTCATTATCTTAACAACTGACCAATAACTATATCACCATAAATATTGCACAACAGGTGATGTTTCCGGCTGTATGATACTAAGCTGCCATGTAGGCTGATCATGTGACAAAGGATCTATAGGAGAACATACGAAGGATTCAATCTATTGGACAGTATTTCTGATAGAAATATTGTTTAGTATAAATTGTTTAGTGGTTTTGTTCAATTTATATTTTGATTACTATTGCAAATTACTTCTTAAAATTAAATATTATTTAAAAAGTAAAAATTATTTAATTAGCATAAATAAAATAATTTTCCAATCTTTTAGTTATGCTACCAACTATTCTTATTCAGCTATTCATGAAATGTTCTCTTTTCTGATCAGCAGATTGTATGGTCTATGCTATCTCTCCAAAGAATCTCTTTTCTATAAAACAGCTAGATTTGAAATTCTGTTTAGTCTGAGATAATTTATTTTCTTTTTTTCCATCATATCCCAATATACAGCTTTTTAACTGAAATTTTTGCATGTTATTTTCAAACACCTGCTCACTAAGGAGGGACAAGGTGGTCAATGATAATATATTGATGTAGGGCAAGGTCACATTTTTTCTCTTGAGAGGTTGTGGGAGGAAATAGTATTTTTCAATCTGATCTAAATAATGAGTAAAGTCCAGTCTTACCATGTCTACATAGCATTTTACTAGATTTAAAATGATAATCTAAAATCTGGAAATATCCAGAATTACTGAAGTCCCGATGATTTCCGAACTCAGACTGTCTGCTATAGTTTGATTTTAGGGAATATTGTGGAAGCTTGGGGGGAAACATTACAGTAATTTCTTTGCATGTTTCTGAGATTTGTGGACAGTCAATCTGGGTGCTACTTTATATATATATTGAAATCAAATCTTGTTATATCACAGAGTAGATAAATATTCTTTCTGCTTTTTAATTTCTAAGAAAGGTACAGAGATAGCTGTATTTGATACTGCTGGAAAAGGTACAGGGATAGCAACTGACCTTTGATAAATAATATTAAGATTTTTAGAACTGAAATGAGAAATGAAAGTTGTTAACAGTCCATCATTAAGAAAGAAATCTTAGAATGACTTTTATATAAAACATAGATCTTTCTCTCTTTTTTTTTGCGGGAGGGGGGGGGAACAATATTTTTTACTTGAATTGCATTTTTTCTTTTCTGTTACTTCTGAAAGAAAAGAATGACTCACTTAAAGTAATTGCTGCGCATTGTTCTGATATGCAGTAATTATTACATTGTTCTTGTTTGAAGATATTGTTGTGTACGTATGGGTTCATTATGGATTGAATTCGTTAAAAGTTAACAAAAATCTATTCTTTCCACAAGAAATAAATTAAAATGCTGAATATTTCTTCAGAGATATTAGTACAATATAACGTCAAACAGAATTCACTTTAAAACAGATAAACTAATTCTAACTCGGAGTGAAATTGCTACAATCAATCACAGCATTAAGTAAACAAACAGCAATTCATTTTAAACAGCTACAACTGAGATGAGGTGTTTCAATTCGGTTTTTATAAGCTTTTTAATTATCAGTAGAACAATCTCGATTTTTCTGGATGGCAACAGTAATTACGAGATATTTATTTATTAAACATTAAATGCACGTGCTCTTTTATTTTTATTTTTCTGACGTAGCTTTCTTTTCAAAAATCATCTGCATTGAATGGGAATAAACCAATTTTAATTACAATTGTAAATAAATAGCCAAATAAATATGAAATCCATAACAATATTGTTTTCCATTAAAGCTGTAACAAAATACGTTTTTCTTTTTAGGTCACATCTTGCAATAAAAGAAATCTTCATAACTTCTTACATTAGTAGTTCATTTTTTTTAACCTTGTAGGTTAATTGTAAATTATTGTGTTACGGTTTCCTTAATGTATGTATTGAAATTAGGACTATGTTTGACATTTTTGTTAAGTAAAATTATATTTTCATGTCAGTTCATAGATTTTCTTAGTAATTGCAATATTTGTTATTTGTATTTAAAATCTAAAAATATTAATTCATTTAAAGTTTTTTTTCCCTCTTTAATTCAGTGCATGTGAATAAGTATATTTTTTTAAGCTGAGCAATTGAAAAAAATGCTGATTAATTAGGAAAAAAAGCTGATTAATTATCTGTTATGTATTTTTTACAAATGTTTTATTATTTTGCTATTGATTTTGTAGAAATTTTTATTTTTTGTTTTTAGTAAAAGATTATTATTTTAAAAATCGCACTATATATAATATGAAGGGTAGATTAGTTTTATGTGTTGTAAAATATAAAGTCTAACATGGAATATTATCATATCACAGTTAATAGTAATAGAAAACTTAATTCATTTAGCATTCAAAAGATATTTTTGCATTTAAATTGATTTGACATAGAAAAATATTATTGATATATAATATTAAATGTACTTTTGTTAGTGCATTTAAAAGTTTAATATTTAATTTTAGACACTCAGAATATATGGAGTGACTTTTTTATTTTAATTTTTAATTTTCATAGATGGGAAACCACTGAAAAAAAAAGCTGATGTTTACCTGGATGTTGAGGATGATTTAGAAAAGTGTTTCCTACGGGTAACTGGGATGACTTGTGCATCATGTGTAGCTGCTATTGAACGAAATATTATGAAAATAGAAGGTTTGCATCAATTTATCACTTTTTATCCTTGATTATAGAAAAAATATGAATTTTAAAATAATTAAATTTTATTTTAACAATGTAAAATTTTTGTTAATATTTTAATATAAAAACTCCCATATTAATATATTCAAATATAATTTAAATCTGCTTTTCAACATTGTAATTTTAAGTAGTTTAAAATTAAGTGTATTTAGATAATTAAGTATAATTTAAATCTGTTTAAGATTTTAATTTTAAGTAGTGTAAAATTATAATTTTGTGTAGTTTTGTATTTCATATCATAACAATACTATATGTTAGTGATAATAAATTACTGGTAATTTTGTTTTGAGATGCTTGAAAAATTAAAAATTTGTAACTGAATTTATTCAGTATGAATACTAGAAAATAAATTTCTGATAGCATTGATATCATTTTCATGAAAAAACAACGTATGTCTAAAATTGGGTATTAAGAAAAGTAGTTTTTCAGCTCAGAGGTATTACAAAATATCTTTAGCTGCATTAATTAATGAAATAATCAATTACTTCATTGCTATGAACAACTTTACAGTATTGGGAAGAAATAAAATATGCAAAATTGTTACTTAATTATATGCCATGTTTTCAGTGAAAATTTTTAGCATATTAACAAGCCCCCTCCTCCTCTTTAAACAAAAACAAATAAAAATTTCAGAGTTTGGAAAGTATTTTTCTTTTAGTATTAACTTTAATGGTGTTATTAGTCTTCCTTTTAAATTTTGGTATTTCCCTGTTTACATTAAAAATAGACATACTCATAAAATCTCTTAACTGTATTGTTTCAAAATTAATCATTATCATGTTTCTTAGGTAATGTGCAGGCACTTACAAACTCTTCAACCAGCAATAATAATAACATTTGCAAAGTGAAAGTTAAATTAGCTGATAAGGCTTAAGTAAAACCATAATTGAATCATTTTTAACCAAATCTTCATGTTAGAAACTTTGCATATTTTCATTTTGTTTCATAGCCCTGTTGACTTGTTTTCCATTGTTGCTCTTTTTATATTGCAAAATTATAAAAAGTGCTAGTGTATTTAAGAATGGTTACATTGTAAGGATTTTATGTTTTACTATTGTTTATTTTATTTTAAAACTTTGCTATCCTCTTATTTTCCATTTCCGGCAGAATAAGCGCAAATAGAATTTGTCTATGCAGATGAGGTTGGAAACTGTAGAAATATTTAAGACATGACTTTTAACCAAAGAAAAGAGAGAGAGGGTGGCTTCTCGCTGTTTTCCCATATGTGTGCTTTCCATGTCTGCCATTAAGGCCAGATCTTAGTTCTCGTTGATATTTGAAGACATATTTTTAGACATATTTGTAGTTTTTTTCTGCTCACTACATACGTAGTATTGAAAGGCCAATCTTCGCATTACTACTCTGTGTAAAGCATGTAAGTTTAGTTCTTATTTAGTTAAGTTAGTTTATTTTTTATTTTATATGTTTTAGACCGTAAGTGTTGCTCTCTGTATCCTGAAGTGTGGGAATGGCTGTACGCTGTGAGAAATAAAGAGTAAAGTTACGCTGTGAGAAATAAAGAGTAAAGTTAGCCCTCCTTATCTTTGTTGTATTTTCTACACACGCATGAACATAGCTTTGAGTAAGCTCTCTGTTCCGACTCAGAACTCCAATTATGTTTCCAAAATCAACTCGAAGAAACAGTAGTCCTGAGAACATGTCTTTCACCAGTTTAGCTGTATATGTCTGTCTCGAGAAATATTTGATCAAGAATAAAAAAATTTTAAACCAACCATAATTGCAACTATCTGCTTATGAGTTGCCTTTCATTGTTAACATCTACATTGCCCATTGAAAATGATCTCTTAACATTTAATAGATAATAAATAAATAAATTTAATAAATTTTGCCTTAAATACACACACACACACACATATATATATAAATTTTTGGTGTATTCCAGGTTCTGTGTGCTGTTATATATTTCTACCTGCCATTAATTCTTCTGCACCAACAGCAGTTTTTACTCTTGCTGTACTCATGAAATTAAAAATATATTAATCCAGGGTTTGTCTTTAACAAAGAATCATTATTTTTGCTTGGCTCATGGTACCAGAAAGTGGTGAAAGCTTGATAACACTCCTTATCCCAAATCATTGTTGAAGCATCTATTGTCATGATGATATCATGTGAAGAGCCATTATTTTTTATGTCCAATCATTTGTGATGATCCTTTACTTCACTGTGGCAATGTTATGATGCCTAAATAATAGATGCAGGTTGATGTCATTTGCATGAAGCATTTGAAATTTTGCCATATTTAGAAATATATGGCAGCAGTCATGATTGTTCTTCTTTTTGTCTTATTTGGTGAAGCTTCTGCATCAGTCATTGTGAATTGTCATCTCTGCTGTTGTCAAGATGATGAGAAGGATTACCAATGAGCATGAGCCACAGTGAGATTGGTGAGATGGTTGAAGAGATTGAGATTTTTTCTGGTAAGGGCAAAAGATGAGGAAGGTTGCCAACTGGTTATAAACTGGTAAAATATGAGGAGCCAATATATATGCAAGGGCTGTACTGATTTAATAACTTAGAAAATCCAAGCCTGGCAAGGGAACTGTTATGAGATCTCATAATTCCTATGTATTATTCAATCATATTAGGAATTATCTGCACATACACCAAGAACTTTTTTTTCGTACCTGTGCATAGGTATCTAAATTTGTCCAGTTTTATTTAGTTGTGCAAGAGCATTACCTATATCCATTGCCTGTATTTTATGTATTATTTGGGCTGACCTCTTTTTACAAAAGAATAAATTAAGTGTATGTACTGATAGTCAAGTGGCAATATTTTTTTTTCTATGTGTTCTAGACAACTTACTATTGCCTGTAATTTAGTATGCATGAGCAATGAAGGGTTGCTAAGAAAGACCTGCTGCCTATGGGTATCAAGTAAACCTAAGAAATGAACTTCGGAAGGATGAAAAAATATGCTAACCATGGGGGGACAAAAAAGCAGTCAATATGGTGACGCCAAATTTGTTTCAACATTATTTCAGAAAAATAATGCCTTTTCATGCACAATGTATGTCTCAAGCAAATATCTGTGTAGTGTCGCATAATTTTTTTGACCTGTCAAATCTCTAGGCTTTTTCGTAATCGAATATTGCCAATTAAAGCCATCTTATAGCATACATG
Organism: Stegodyphus mimosarum; assembly: GCA_000611955.2. NCBI lineage: Eukaryota > Metazoa > Arthropoda > Arachnida > Araneae > Eresidae > Stegodyphus > Stegodyphus mimosarum. Next base: position 30,293 of record KK115736.1, read on the forward strand.
AACTACAGAGCAGGTATAGAATGTATGACTGCAAATTCTTCTGGATAACATTTGATGTTTATGTGAAACAACACCTGACTGAATATTTTCATCCATTGTGACCTTAGGTGGCTGTACATCATACTAATATATAATAGCTCTAGAGTGACATTTATTTGGTAAACTGATCGAAGTTTTCTCTTTTATATTTATCATGTTAAATTTCATCAGAACTGAACAGTTTTGCTTGCTATAGCTTTAAAAATTATTTCTAAAAAATCCAATGTATTGTTAGTATATATTAATACACTGTTTAAACTTTTTGTGACATAATTTTAAAATTCAACAGTCGCTTAAGAAAACTTTTCTTCCTTGTAGCCATTTCATTTTCCGAGATAATTAATTCTTCTCAATACATTAATGCATGATGTTTTTTTACACAGTGTATTGTGTTATGTGTTGATTTAATGTAAGAAAACAGGTAAAGTATTTTAATTGTATTAATGTAAACAAGATCCTTTGTTGCTCTGTTAAAAAATCCTTTGTGTATGCTCTGTCAATAAATAAGAAAAAGTTATTTAATGTGCATGGATTTTTTTCATAGGTGTCCACAGAGTATTAGTTGCTTTGATGGCACAAAAAGCAGAGGTGAAGTATGATCCTGCATACATTCTACCGTCACAGATAGCATCAGCTATCACAGCACTTGGTTATCCTAGTACTGTGTTGGATGATGATACAACTGAGTATGGAGAAGTTAATTTACATGTAAGTTAATTTAAATGTAGTACTTATGCTTCTTTAAAAGAGCTACAGTGATAAAGTGGACATTTACTTATCAAGATATAAAAATAATATCTGCTGCTGATAAGGATATCAGTCTTATTTAAATTTGCATTTGTATAGTAATTGTAAATCTTTATTATCATAGTCATTTATATTACTATACAGTGTCCTAGATCATTTGCATATTATTTGCTTAGGAAAAGAAATAGAGCTGCAGTAAGTTGTTCCTACAATACAATAAAACATTAAGTCTTAAAAAAATATTATAATAATGTAAGTCAGTTAAGAGATTTCAAGACTCTAACATATATTTTCATATTTTAAATCAAAATTCAAGATAAGTGAAACCATTTGAGTCATCTGTTCTAAACTTTAACATAAACTAAAGTGACATCATTGTTTCCCATTGAAGAGAATATTATTTGGCACTAATGTTGAAATAAAGTTACAGGGCATGGAAAAGCAAATAATTTACTGATGTTCAATTTATAATAAGTAAACATTAAAATTATGAAATATTAGTGTTCCTCCTGAAGTCTTTGTTCTATTTAGTGAACTGTAAGCAAGATTGAAGTAACTGAAGATAGAGTAGAAATTTAAGAATATGTACTAACAGGTTGTCACATGCATATGAGCTGCAGTGTACAAATTTTAAGAAACTGCCATTGACAAGCAATAAAAGCAACTAAGAGAGGAATTTTTGTTCAATTTGGGTTTATTACAATGATGCTGGTGTAATTATACAAGAGAAAAACTGATATTGCATTGTAAAAAGTATGTAATTCTCTTTTCTATAAAACATTCAGCTAAAAACACTTGATATAAAATTCTTACCCTTTGCTTTAATGCCAAATAAAGCTTAATGTGTGTTGTAGTTGATTGTAATTGGTTTTTAATTATTTTCAGCTTTGACAAAATTTTTTCCCCTGAGGCGTATCTCTCTTCTTTTTTTCCCTCTTTCTTTTCTAGTAATTATAAGGACCTCCTGTAACATTTTTGTCATGGCCATAGATATTTTTAAAAACTTTATTTTGGTATTTAGGTTTGATAATATTAGCTTTGCTTCCAGTAAAAAATGTAATTATATTTAACATTGATTTATCAGCCATGTAAAATTTAAATTGTGGAACAAATGATTTGTCATCAGCAGAATTTTTTCCTCATTTACAGATTGGTGGAATGACATGCTCTTCATGTGTACATAAAATAGAGACTACTATTAGTAAAATGACTGGTGTCATCTCTGCATCTGTCGCTTTGGCTACTCAGCAAGGGCGATTTAAGTTTGATTCTGAAGTAACAGGCCCGAGAAATATTATTGATGCTATAAAGGTAGGCAGTTTTAAAATATATTAATGCAGTAAATTATATAACTCAATTTATTACACTTAATTAAAATAATGCCTAATGACATTTGATATCATAGATCAGTACTTCTCCATTATGCACCTGCTGTGCATTTTGTCATATGTGTGTATGTATGCACAACAAAAAAGTACATTGTGTGTTTACACCTGTTATCTGATCTGTCAGGATGGTTAGTGGTAAGTTATGATTACCTTTCATTGTTCAGGATGACTGTAGCTTATTTATAAATTCTTTTATTACTACATTAAATATTTACATATATTTACATCATAGTTCAGGAATATTCATCACCTCGCTCGCATTCTCCCGATTCTCGATTATTATCGTGCGCCCTCTATCGACAACTTTTCTACAATGCCATCTATTAGCTGATTACATTCGGTCATTCTGGATTGACAATCGTCCCGATTGTTCCGAGTACAAATTAATTTTCTAATACATATATATTTCTACATTAATTCATATACACATTATTTAACATACATATTACTGATACACTAAGAAGAAAATACATATACTAAATTTGATACCATAATATACTTACTTAAATTCACATATTTTTTTTAAATACATTAGCATAATAATGGAAATTTTCTATAAATCATTTCAAAATACATGATATATCTGAAATAACACTGATTTATTATCAGTCCTAAAATGGTAAGTCCAAAAATGCACTTAAGTCTTTCAATCTAATATTCAAAAGTTCAATTTCAGTCTAATGTTTAAAAGTTCAGAGTCTCTGTCAGCAAACATAAGTAGATTAACATAAAAAAAATGGAAAGGTCTCACCTTAATCGCAGGGAAGACTACCTCCATTAGTCCTTGTGAACAGATCATTGAGAAATCAAGCTTGGTAACTGGACAGTATCATGATCGTCATCATCATCATCATTGTCAGAGCTGGGATCGCACCTCCATGGTTTTAGTTAGCTAATATGAGCTGTGGTGGTGAAGTAGCGACCTCAATCCTTCGCTTCTAGTTGTCTTATTCTGTTGACACATTCTATCATACCATTGGCTTGGGGGTGTTTGGTAGAATTCAAAGTATGATGTATTCCGTTATCTGCACAATACTGCTTAAATTGGTGAGAAGTAAAACAAGATCCTCTATCACTTATTATTCTTTCTGATTGTCCAAAATCATTAACAAAATTCTTCAAAGACTGTAAAACATTTTTTGCATTAGTATTTTTAACTGCAAAAATTCTCACAAATCTAGTCATGTTATCAATTATCACTAACAGTTCTTGGTTACCTCTCGAACTCTTTACGAAAGGACCCAATTGATCCATATGAACAATAGCAAACGGTTTTTTACCAGGTTTTATGGGATGTAACAATCCTTGTTGCTTGCCACCTGTCACTTTATTCATAAGGTACTTGATGCATACTGATATGTGTCTTCTTACATATCGTTTCATGCCTGGGAACCAATCCAATTCCATAATTTTGCTAACTGTCCTACCTACAGAAAAGTGACCAAATAAATCATGAAATTTCACCTGTGCACTCTTTGTTATGCTTTTAGGAATCACATAGAGAAGTCTCTCTTTTCTATCCACTATGGTGTCCCAAAACAGTCTATTCTTTTTAAATACATGATTCCTAATTATTTGTTTCTCCTCAGCAGTTCATTCTTCTTGAAAATTTCGATAATTCTTTTCAGTTCTTGGTCAGCATGTTGTATCATTAGTATTTGCGCTTCTTTGGTTAGAGAGAGGCAAACTTCAAAATTTTCAGCTATTCTTGTCATCGTCTTCCGATACAGGACCTCTACTCAAAGCATCAACATGGGACAGTCTTTTTCCTGGCTTATGTTTTATCTCAAAATCATATTCTTGAATTAAACTACACCAAGGGCTATTTGAGGATTTGTAGTCTTCTTCGCATTCATATATATGAGCGCTTGGCAGTCAGTAATGAAGGTAAATCTTATGCCGATTAAGAACTGTCTTAATCAATCCAATGTCCATATGATTGCCATTAACTCCAATTTGCTGGAATCCGTGGCGGCTCGTAATAAGCACTGTGGAACTGCAGCACCCCCTGTTTCCACTTATTATTATTTTTAATATTTAATATAATGAGCCCTTTTTTCTTTAATTCTTTCTTTATACTTCTACAATATATAATCCTTAAACTTAATGTCAGTAGCCATCCTCCAGTTTATGAAAGAGGTACGAAAGTTTTTGTATGGAACTGCACTTCACAAGGCTGTTCTGCGCAAGTGCGCACAGAAAGTAGCACTCGAGCCAGGGAGATAAAACAGCACTGTCGCTCTTGCAGTGCCGAAATTCTGGAAACGTGATTATTTCTTACTCCGCGCGTGTGGTATTTGGCTGTTCTGCGCATGCGTTCTTAGGAAGCAGCGTACGGGGCTGAGAGGGAGAGAGCACTGTCGCTTTTGCAGTGCAGAATCTGGAGTGTCGTTGGGAGCTGGTTCTTTTTTTTTTACTCCGCATTTGCTGTGTTTAAAAATCATACACCATATTCTCGGTTAGATTATTTTTCAGCTATTCTATTTGATTCATTTTTTTTTCGGTTCTTTTATTTTACAGAAAACTTTAACCATGTCCTTGCATCCTCAAGTAATAAATTCTGTGACTGTAAGTGAACTTCAAGAGCTTTCGTTTTCATGCGCTTGCAATACTTTCAATATAGAAAAATTTCCTCAGTTGTCATCTGGAGATCAAGGAGAAAATTATTGATCTCTTCGCGTAAATATGGATTTCATTTTTAAATTAATAGGTAAAGCTTGAACTGTAACAATTTAAGTTAAAGTAATTAAGAAATGTTTAATTTTTCTTTTGTAAAATTTCATGGAAGTTTCAAAATAAATTTTCTTTTTATACATGTTTGTTTCCCTTTACACAGGTTTAAAACAAAGGTTGAATTTTTTTGGAACAGCACCCCCACTAATTTTAGCTACGAGCCGCCACTGGCTGGAATGATACTTTCTCTCTGCTTCTGTTGTTTTCTTGCTGATGCAACAAACAAGATGCCATTTTCCATCTTCATCACGTTGCATTAGCACTCCACTCAAACCTTCTACGCTTGTATCACAATGGACTTCAGTATCTGCATGCGGTTGATAGTGAGCTAATATGGGCTTATCAGTCAGTTGTTTCTTTAACAGTTTGAATGACTTCTTTTGTTCCTGCTTCCACTCGAAGTCTCGATTTTTCTTTGTCAATCTGGTCAAAGGTTCGCTATGTAACTCATACTTCGGCACAAATCGTCTGAAAAATCCAGTTAGACCCAAAAATCTTTGCACTTCTTGCACTTTCTTTGGTTCTAGAAATTTTGTTATGGCTTTTATTTTTCTAGAGCCCAATCTGATACCATCTTCATTTATAATAAAACCCAAGAAATCTACTTCTCTTTTCCCAAATTCACATTTAGATAATTTCAAGGTTAAATTTGCTTTTCTTAGGCATTCTACTATTTCCTTTAATATGAAAATCATCGCTTCCCAAGATTTTGCAGGAATAAGTATATCATCCATATAACACAAGACCTTAATGTTCAACAAGGGGCCTAGAACATATGACATTAGGTGCTGAAACTCAGCAGGAGCATTTACTAACCGAAATGTCAGCCTTTCGAACTGTCCTGTTTCATCTGGAGTAATGAACGCTGTTCCCCCATTTTTTTCTTTACTAGTAATGCTAGACTAGCGTAAGGCGATCTAGTTGTGGAAACTATCCCATTATCTTTCCATTCCTTAACAATTTCTTTTATTACATTACGTTCAGCTGCATTCATTTTGTACGGATGAGAAGACACAGGCTTACTCTCGTCAGTTTCTTTGATGTCCATTTTTATTACATCTGTGCAACCTAATTCATTTAAATTAAGAGAAAAGCAATCCCTAAATTCATTTAACAATTTTAAGGTATTAGTTCTTTCACTATCTGTAGTTGTTTCATCAGATGTTATATCATCTAACTTAATTAGGTGAATATTTTGAGAAATGGAAAATACATGATTTTGTGCTTCATCTGTGTTTATAGTAGGCGCATCTATTTCCTTTAATTCCCAATCTTCTGTTATATCTATTCCCTGCTAATACACTGGCTTCCTTTTAATCTGATGCTATTATGTTACCCTACCATCAGTTACTTTCATTACTGAATCCAGACTTCCATGCTTGTTTTGAAATAAAATCAGTCCATTATTTATATCTGGGGTTACAGAAAGCACAAAGTTTATGGTGTTACTTTTTATTTCTATTGGTTTCTCAGAATATAACTTACGCTCCATTTTGTTTATCAATTGCGCAAATGGAATTTTATTCACATACCATATGTTAAACGAATCAGCTATTTTCCCATAAGCTAACATTTTATCTCCACCAATAATTAGATCATATGGCTGTACCTCATCATTTATGATAAACAAATTCGCAGTTGTTTGGATTTCGTGGTTTCAAAGTGAAACATGAACCTTACCCAAAGTCACTGTTGAGGCACATTTAACTTTTCTGATGCCAAACAATTTTTTTGTTTTCAGTTGTATTGGCAGTTGCAATTTTGAAGATACCAAAGATTTTATAAGACTAACACTGCTTTCAGTGTCTATCAAACATTCAATCACTGTCATTAATTATTGCCTTCTCTAAATACGTCGAAACGTTTACATGTCAAGCAGCGCTCTTTTAATTTACATGACTGAACCATATGATTTTCTTGCAGACATAAAAAACATCTTCCATTTTGTTTTAAACTTTCTAATTTCTGTTCACATTCCTTGTCACAATTTTCGGAACTGTACTCAGAATTATTGCAAAAATGTAAATTTTCTGAAATGTGCTCAGTGCAGTTGCGCTAGAAATAGAATCTTGCTTCTTTCCTTTAAACTTCCGGAATTTATTAACTGACTGTTTATATTCTAAACTTTTAACTGATTCATTATTGTCTCCTGTTTGTTAAAACAAAAATGTTCGTTCTCGTGTTTCTATTTCTCTTCAAAGAAATTTAAATAATTCTGTTATATTCCAAGATCGTCTTTTTCATGGCGTCTATAAAAATATGGCACATTAGAATCTGGAATAAGTTTGGTTAGTAGTGGGAACAACAAACTTCCGTATGAATTCAGTTCAACACCAAGAGTTTGTAAACCGCATGCTTGGATTTCTGTCATATCATATAACTCCTGTAACTGTTTCAAATACAATGCCGATTTTTTAGCATTTAAATTTAAAAAATGGTTAATATGAGATCTTACAATAATTTTTCCCCCCATACCTTTCTTTAAGCAAGTCCTCTGCTAAATCATAATTATTTTCTGATACCAATAGTCCTTGAATACTAATTAAGGCTGGTCCTTTTAAGAAAGCTTTAAGATAATTATATTTATCTACTTTAGATAAGCGTTCATTACTGTGAATTTCATTATCAAACTGTGACCAAAATTCCTGAAACTTCTCTAAATTACCCTCAAACGGTTCTACATGAAGCTTCGGCAAATTTTTTCTCTGTTTCACTAGTCGAAATAAGTGAAGAATTACTCTTCAACGACAAATCTGCCTTATTTCTATCTGAATTCTGGAGATAAATCGTGACTTTCGCTTTCGGGTAAATAATGCACTTTCTATATTCCTGATTATTCTCGACTTCTGTTTTGAAATCAGATACTTCAGGAATTAAATCCTCAATTTCTAGATCTAACTTAAATATCTGATCTGCTTTTTCTTGTAGATTCATTTCACATTCTTCTAATGATTTTGTATCTACAGTATCCGGTTCCAATAATTCAGATATTCTGTTAATTACGTGTATTTAACCTCTTCAATGTTCTGTGTTTCCTTTTCGCTTTATCTAAAGCTTTCTTAGTATTCTCATCCATAATATTAACTAATAATACAATTCTATACTTCTAAATTCTATGCTGTGTCAGAATTATCAAAGGTATTTCAATATAATTATTCTATAGTTCGCATGCATTCAAATTTTTAAAATCGAAACTTACTTCTTCCATGCTCATGGTACGCGAGTCATTCTATGGGCAAGTTAATCCACATTATAATATCCCTCTTCTGAAATGTTATCTGATTTGTTAGGATGGTTAGTGGTGAGTTGTGATTAACTTTCATTCTTCAGAATGACTCTAGCTTTTTTATAAATTCGAATCTAAGGCATTATTTTAGTACTTACACTAAATATTTACATCACAGTTCAGGAATATTCGTCACCTTGCTCGCATTCTCTCAACTCCCGATTCTCGATTACCATCGTGTGCCCTCTATCGGTGACTTTTCTACAATGTCATCTATCCATCTGAATTGAATTTTGAATGGAATTAAAGAATCTAAAATTTTATTGATTTCAAGACTGTTTGTGGTATTTGTAAAGATAATATTTTAGTTAACTAATAAGACTGATTTTTTTTTTTTTAATATACAAAAATTTGCATACTGGGTAAAAATTTATAATAGATAAGAAAGGTTAGAAAGATGTGTACTTGGCAAATTAGCTCCATATTCACTTTTATTGTGTGTTGAGAAATTCACAGAATGTTGTGTTCAGGATCATATTGTGCATTTATTAGTAATTTTAATCCTTTCTTCGTAAAAGAGGAGTGGCATTCATTTTCACCATAATATTTTTTATATATCATTTACTCCAAACGTTGTATGAAAGGCAACTATGTTATTTCAGATTCAGAAAGGGAAATTTACAGCAATATTGTTATTTAAGAGATTCAGAAAAGAACATTTACAACAAAAATAAAAATATTAATGATTAACAGTTATTTTTAGATATCTCCCCTACCACTGTATTACATCAAGATTTACCTAGGTATTTGTGTTTTATTATTGTTTTATTTTTGTAGAAAGGGAAGTTTTAAATCAAAAAGCATATTTTCTGCTACTTATTAATTTTATAATTAACAGTTTATCTGTAAGAGGAAAGACAAGTGCTATTAGTCTGATAAAGCAACTCCACAATATCTTATTATCATATCTGCCTGTGCAGAAGCAGATGAAACTTTTATTATGTTTTATTCTCTGTTGAATTCATTTTGCATAATGAAAACCAGTTGCATTGTGTTCAAATTTTTTAAAGTGAACCTGTAAGGCCTTCTGTTTTAAATAAATTGATTATTGCAGTAGATTTTTAAACACCAAAATAATTCTTCTAAATGAGATGTTATTTCAAAAATCTAAAAATAAAATTGATGAAAAAAGAGATTAAATTTTTTCATGTAAGGGAGAATTCTTCTTATCTGGAAAGTAGATAGGCTGAAAAATTAATAGTTGTACAAATGCTGACTATAACTCACTGCATGAAAATTGTGTGTGATGTATTTGGAAATTAAAGATAAAAAATGTGTATTTTGTTTATGTAACTTTTATTTTGCTTAATTTATTAGTAATTTAATTTTTTACAGAGTATGGGTTTTGATGCATATCCTCTCTCAGATCATACTCGTGATGCCAGCTATCTGCTTCAGAAAGAGGAAGTTCGCAAGTATGTAAAGTTGAAAAATAAAGACATTTAATAAGTATGACTGTATTGCTATTTGCATATATTTAATGTGTTGTATATGTCTCTTCCTCAATTTGGGCATATTATTTTTTTCCATTCGGGAAGAAATGTAAATAAAAAATTATCTGTTTTGTAAAAGTTCATCTTTTAAATGTTTTCTTCTTTATTTTATTTATTATCCCAGAACTTACTGTTCCAGTTTTTAGATTCCTGTTTCAATTTTAATAACTGTGATTTATTTTTGTAATAAATGTATTTAGAAGTTTTTAATTTTTATTCAGTTCTGTTTGTGAAGTATTTAAAAACTGTGTTTGTAGGTGGCGTAATTCTTTCTATCTCTCATTGGTATTTGGCCTGCCATCTATGGTTGTAATGATGTACTTCATGTTTATGAAGATGTCAACAGGAAAAAATCTTTGTTGTGTAATTCCTGGCCTTTCATCAGAGAATTTATTCCTCTTTTTATTGGCCACTCCTGTTCAGGTTTGTAGAGTAGATTTATTAAATCCCATTAAATTTTACAGAATTTTCTAGTTTTATTATTATTATTATTATTATTATGGCTTTTGTCTTTATTGATATCCTTTCAGAGGTTATAACTTCATTCAAATTGCACATAAATTAGAAAGGAAAAAAGAAAAAAAAATTGAAACCAAAAACAGAGAGCAAAGCTATTAGCAATCTCCATAGTATAAGAATTTTTGAATCATTTTTCAAGTTATAATTGACTAATTGACATGAAATAAAATGAGCTATTCAATATTTTGCCGAATGTTTTTATTGGTGCATACATCATTGATGTAATTAATAAAATATATTTATAGTGATGCATATAATATATGTACTTCTGAAACTACTATAATTTGTACTTTTCAATATATGCATAATTATGCATCCAAAATAAAATTTAATCATAATTAAAAATTCTAACATTGAAGAGAGTGAAGAGTGAAGAGATCCCCATTCCCCCCTTTTAATGTCATTTAAACAGTTTTACTGTATGGCAACAATGAGTGCTTTTTTCATTTAAAGAAGGAAATTGCAACCCCTTTTCTGTGATTTGTGTTAATCAACAAACTTCAGTTTAGAGAATTCTTTACAAATGTTGTGTGTAAAGAAACTTAAATATTTTGATACATTTACATATTTTATTATTTTATGTTGAAATTGTATTAAAATAGGCTCCTTTTTGATACTAATCTGCAATTTCAAAAATCATAATGAAGTTTTTTTTTTCCTCTCTCTTTCTCTTCCTCCCTCCTTTAGGTGAGAAGAGTAAATTATCTTTGTAAATGTGAAATAGCAAAATGCAGTTATTAATTATATTTATTGTAATAAGGTGGTGCAATATGCTGTTATGCCCTATATCCACAGCTAATACATTCTAGGACTTGCTAAGTATAATAATGAGGATTATGCATTATAAGATTGCCATATGATATAAATAAGTATAATCAAGTTTCATTGATAATTGTTTGCAGCATGTACTTTCATTATATTACATGTTACATTGTTAAGTAAAATAATGTGAAATATAACTAATAATAATAATATAGGTATGAAAATTAAACATTCTATTTTAGCATAATTTGCAGAAAAAAAAAGTATGGAAAATTAAGAAATGTAATTTTTGCATAGTGGTGGTAGATTTTTTTTTTGAAGGCAGGACTCTTGAAAAATTAGTCTTTGCCAGAAATCAAGTCCAAGACTTCTAGCTTGCTAGGGAGATGCGATGATTGCTATATTACAAGAACACACGGGGAGGATGCCTTTAATTCTGTATGCTGTGCTCTACCAAAGGATAGGTAGAAAAAGGAGGTAAAACCAACTTGGCTCTATCAGAGTGAGATGGGTTGTTGTGTACCATATTTGTACACATTGCAAAGTCACTTGATACTTTGGAGGCAAGCATCTGGAAAAAACAACTGTGCCTTTACCAGATATCAAACATAAGATCTTTAAATTTGCTACTGGAATGTGCTGATTACTATACAAACAGGTGGAAGAAGTATTTAAAATTCTTTACACTTTACAATAGAATGTAAAAGATAGAACAGTAGCCTTTACAATAGAATGTATCAAGGCATGAAAGAAAGAAAAGTTGTTCTATTTCCAACAAATACACGTGTGCTGACTACAAATTTTATTGTGAAAATCATACACACATAATTTTCATAACTTATGGCGAAATCTTACTTTTAAACAATTGTGTTAGTTTACTGTGAGTACATTATCAACTTCTACATCCTTGTTATTATGATGATCACTGATATTGTTGATGATGACAGCTGTGATATGATAACATTATAACTTTTCTTAAACTGAGCCATACTTTTAGGCTATGTTTCCACTGGAGTGGTTGCATTTAGTATTGCTGCAAACTGTTTGAGTGCTTTTGCCATAAGCTATGTTTGGGGCATTAAGTTGGTTACAAAATCAATTTGTGGTTGTTAAATATTTGATATCTTTTGGATAATGGCTGATAGCTGATAGCTGAAACAAAATATCTCCATTTTGATCACATTATTTAATTAAAGGAATTAAAACTTTTCAATGCACTTAAGTAAACAGAACAATTAACATTTTCTTGAAAAAAAATGGGTTAGAAACATTACCTTCTTCATTCTGTGGTGTACTGTATCATCTTTTTTTTTTTTTTTTTTTTTTTTTGTGTGCTAGGCATTATCTGAGTGCTCAAGGACAGAGTTAGAGAGTACTGCATGGTTATGAGTACTGCCAGCATTGTAATTAGGATCAAACATAAAGTATAAATTATTGTCCGAAATGAGTTTCTGTCAGTTTGTGGACAAAATCAATTTTAATATTTTTCGGGCTGAACTTTTTTAACATTTTTATACAAAATTTTAGTCCAGATCTTCCTTAATTTGATTAGCAGTTGAACTTTGATATCTTGAATTTTCTAACAGCCTAACACAGAAATTTTCAGTTTCTTGAAAAACTTTTATTTAATCATTGTGCATTCTTTACATGATGTTTTTAAAACTGTATAAATTATTGCTTTTGACATTTTGAACCTATTCATAATGTTTCAACACACATTTTCTTTTTTGCCATCACAGCCATTAAAAACAGTCAGTAGTCATAATAGTCTTTTTAAAATAAAGTGCCATTTCACAAGTTTTTCTAGCACTTTAATAAAACTGTTATTTCTGAGGGAAATAAATTGCTGTTACTATAACAAATTGAAAATTTTGAATGTTTTTAAAGTCATACTTAATCAGTGTGCTCTTTCATTCTTATTTGAGATACTGTTTTACCAGCTTTAGTCTATGCTTACAAAATTTAAATCTTTTATTTTGCACTTTTGTGATTATAATTCCTAATGGGTATTCCCCTCTTCCTCCAAAGTAAGTTTATCATAAATGTAAATTGATCTAGCATCATAATTTCACTCTTAGATTGTCCCCCCCTTCTGAAATCTGATTGAAAACATGGCAGCTATTTCCTTACAAAATGCAGTAGCTTTTCCTATGATTTTAATGTTTTTAAGGTTTATTCTGTCCTTAAAGCATGGAATCATTGTGCTTTTAAAAGTCTTTATTTACTTTTCCATCATATCTTTCTTTTGATAGTAAGGTTAAGGCTTTTTGTTGTAATACACTGCTGTTATATATGATTATTCATTTATATTTTGTTTCTTATTTCAAGCGTATCCAGAATTTTTCTGCTTATGGAAATGACTTAATCTTAAAGCACTACTGGTAGGATTATCATTATTGTATATTGGGGACATTGTAATGATGAATAAAAGCTTTCTGAGCAGGAGAACTGCAACAATGTGGCACTAATGAGAGTGTTAGAATAGAATGGAAGTAGATCTACTAGAGAAGTTTGAATACCTGCCAGTGGAAAAGTAGTAAAATCACTGAATATTGGTACTTCGACCTGGGTTAGATTTCAGGTGAACAGACTGTTTGAGTGGGCATTTACATTGTTTTTCCTGTACATAATGTAGATGTGAGCCAGTTTCCCTTAAAAGTCTTCCATGAGGGCATTCCTTCCTTCTGGCAGATATCCCTTGCATACTTTACTATAATCAAATAAACCTAAATCAGGAGAAGTAAAAATATTCAAAAAATAATGAATCATATATTGTCTGGAAACCGACAGCTGCTATTCCCTACAAGTGTATTTAGTTAGCAGTTAGTTTAGGATGTGCTGAGAAAGCATGAATCTGAAAGATTATCTGTAATTTAAGAATACAAGCAAGGTTCCATTCTGATCATTTCTTTTCCATTTTATGATTACCTTGGTCTAAAATGAGTATGCAGGTGCTGAAGGTTGTAGTTACTCTGGGAAGATGTTATTGGTCATCTTTGAGTTGTTGTATTTTGCTGGTACTGCCTGTTGCCACTCGCATTTCAAAACTTAAATGATGTCCTTTTCAACTCACCCAAATTGCAAGCAATATTAAATGAGAAAATTCAAGACTGTGATATGTAAATATTTTATATTTAACAAACTTCCTATTTTTATAACTATTTATTAATGTCTTTATGCATTATCAGTGTGATTAATTATATGTTAATTGTATTATATTTTCAGTTTTATGGTGGGAGGTACTTCTATGTGCAAGCTTTTAAAGCTTTAAAACATCGCACTGCTAACATGGATGTTTTAATTATGTTAGCCACAACAATAGCTTACTTTTACAGTGTTGCTGCTCTCTTATATTTTACAATTGTGGAAGCTGATCGGAGCCCCAAAACATTTTTTGAAACACCGCCTATGTTATTAATTTTCATATCATTAGGAAGGTGGTTGGAACATATTGCAAAGGTTCGTATAATTAGTGTTTTTTAAGAATCTAATAATAATGTTTTGCTATTGATGTTTAGTAAAAATTTTTAATTGAAAAAATTAAAGAATTAGTAGAATAGGAAAACTGATAAATTCTGCTACTGATATTCTACTGACGTTCTTGACTCTTGCTTTTTGGTTTTACTTTCTGGAATTAAACAGCAGATGTAAAAATGTTTTCTCTCCCTCTTTTTTAAAATATGCTGAGTTTTTCAAAAATAATAAGTAATGTATTTTCTTTTGTAGTTTTTTAAAGATTGTTTAATGCTTTATTGCAAAACCTTTCTTGTTAACTTAAAAAAAAAGTAGCAAAAATAAAACCATAACTGAAATCAATTAATAAGAATTGTGAAATAATTCCCTCCCCCCTCTCCCAAGATTCAAAATTATGACAATTTTCATTTAACCATCAAGTGAAAATGAATGTTGCATTCTTCTTAGAAAGGGATAATTTTATGCAAAATACTGTGGGAATTTTTTTTTTAAAGTAGTG
>KK115736.1:45272-67004 GCA_000611955.2 Stegodyphus mimosarum
CCTCCATTTTGGTTAAAATTTCATTGTTTGAAAAAAAAACTTTTTTTTAATGCCATCTAAACTTTGCGACTTTTTTTTTTCCTTGGCACTTTGGTCTCCGGTAAAAATGACAAGTATTGTTTGCAGCTGCATTCTTCATATTATCTAAGTATATTTGTTGATCTTAGAATTAAAATTAATGTGTAGATATGCGCAGAAATTTTTAACTAGATAAAAATACACTCACGTTTGTGAAAATTGCAACACCAAGAAGGAATCGTCATAATTGAATGCAATTTAATACACAGTTGAGTGGTAGTGGTACAAATAAATGATTAAATGTTCAAAGCAAACAAACAAGAACAAGAGATCAGAATCAGTATTTTGTGTGACCACCACGCGCCGCAATAAGTGCTGCTACACGACGTGGCATGGAGTCAAACAAAGTTTGAATGTCTGACTGAGGAAGAGCATTCCATATCGTTTGTACGCGTACCCAAAGTTCGTCTGCAGACGCAACAGGACGAGGATCACGAGCAAGACGCCGACCAATGACATCCCACACATGTTCAATTGGCGACATATCCGGGGAACACGCAGGCCAAGGAAGAAGCTGTACCTGCTGCGCTGCAAAGAAGGATTTAACAATCCGAGCAGTATGAGGGCGGGCATTGTCCTGTTGAAATACAGCGCCTGGCAAGCTTTGAAGGAAGGGAACAGCTTCGGGCTGTAGAACTTCACGGATATACCGGTTGCTGTTCAGATTGCCCACAATTCGTAGCAATTGAGATCGTCTATGATATGCTATGGCGCCCCAGACCATAACTCCGGGTGTTCGTCCACTGTGGCGTTCGATAATGCACTCCGGAAGGTGGCGTTCACCGGCATAGCGTCTGACACGAATGCGGCCATCATGGTACCACAAATTAAAGCGGGATTCGTCAGAAAACACGACATGCTGCCAATCAGCACGCCAGTCTCTATGCTGATTGGCCCATTGTAGCCGCAGGCGGCGATGGTCGTGCGTTAGGGGGATCCTGTATAAAGGAGTCCGTGCGCGCAGTCCACACTGCAGCAGACGTCTACGAATTGATGAAGCACACAATGAAACACCTGTAGCTATTGACCACAGTGCTGCCAATTGTCTAGAGGAAGCTGTACGGTCCGTCCGCGCCATGCGGACCAGGTGTCTATCATCGCGAGCTGACGTCACATTTCGGGGTCCACTCCCGGATTTCCGAGTTGTCCGACACTCGTCCGTCCACTGCTTCCAAACGCGCATCACTGTGCTGCTGTTACGCTGCACACGAGAGGCTACTGCACGATACGACAATCCAGCTTCACGAAGGCCGATGATTCTCCCTCGTTCAAACTCTGTAAGTTGTTCAAATCTCGCTCTCTTTCGTCGACGAGGCATAAGTACAGATTGAGTTAACGTTTACCACTAGCAGATAACCACCGATAACCATACATGCCTCGCTACAGCCGTCTATTTATTCGGATCCATCAGCCGTTCAGAGGGCGCTGCTCAGCATACGCATGCGCTACGGATTTGCAATTCTAATCATTTGCATATCATGCGCTACTTTGCATTTCCTGAAAATTCCAGCTCACTCGCGTAAGTCCTTCATGGTGTTGCAGTTTTCACAAACGTGAGTGTATATTACAAATTGAAGTGTATTGAGATTTATATATATTATAATATGTTATTTTTATTGCTGTTATTTTTATTTTACTGTGCTGTGTTTTAACTTTTTTTGAT
Source organism: Stegodyphus mimosarum (assembly GCA_000611955.2). Taxonomy (NCBI): domain Eukaryota; kingdom Metazoa; phylum Arthropoda; class Arachnida; order Araneae; family Eresidae; genus Stegodyphus; species Stegodyphus mimosarum. The sequence continues at coordinate 47,014 of KK115736.1, forward strand.
GCTTTATCAGGGCAAAACATCAGAAGCTTTAGCCAAGCTGTTATCTCTTCAAGCTACTGAAGCCACATTGGTTGAAGTTGATGAGTATGGTCAGATATTGAATGAAAAGCAAATTGATGTTGAACTTGTTCAACGGGGTGATACATTAAAAGTATGTCTTGAATAATTCTTGTGGGGTCATAAATTTTGCAATTTTTGCCATCTTCAAAATGGCCTAATATAAATTATGTAGAAATGCATTAGGTTGTTCTGAAAATTTCATTAATGATCTGCATACAGCTACTTTATTTTTATTGATTGCAGCAGCCTCATCTTTCTGTCGTTGCCATTCATGCCAGTCAGCATTTAATTATTGTAAAATACGTTATGTTTTCATTAAAGAGTTTATAAGCATTCTTTTGTTTGATTTTTAAGTATTGAAAATCGAAGAAAGCATTTATTTCATATAATGTGACATTATTATTATTATTATTATTTTAAATTTTAATGGGACTTGGGATGTGTATGGGAATGATGCTACAAGAATTTCAGAGAATGCACATATGGTTTGCCAAGTTAATGTAGAGGATTAACACAACATCATCTGCACATCTACAACAGATTCAGATCTCAGAAAGGCAGAACAATTGATGAAAATCTGCCAATACATTATTCAAGAATTGGTGTATGATGTAACCCTTTGGTAGCTGTAAGATTAAGCAATTCTGTCTTTCTAAATAGGTGCGATATCTGTCAGCTGTAAATTTGGAATACGAACTGCATTCTTTTGCACCCACTGCATTGCGTAACTGAAATGCAAGCTGAGCTCCTTGATGACTATCAAGAGATTAAACATTTTTGTAAACAGCAAAACATGAGGATTTCAAGCTCAGTTTTATCAATCTCTCTGAAGTATGTGTTCTGCATCAATTGGCAGAGAGTACTGTAACAGCTTTAGATATTGTTGCAATAATAATCTTGTACTTTTGAAATAGTTGAATTTGAAATATATATATTAATAAATGGCAATGTTTGAAACGCCAACTCGAGAGCTGCGCGCGGTTCTCGCACAAAGTAAGAAAATGATTTTGAATTTAAAAAAAGAGAGAATATGTTTTTGCTGTTAATTTTTGCATGTCACCTTTTCTTTGACTTATATGTTGCAGATATGAAATTGATGTATTAAATAAAGTTCGCTGTGTTCCAATGGAGTTTGCTTTAATTATGAAACAAGCATTACAGTTACCTTCTTCATGTTTCCATGCATGATTTGTTTCCTCATAAAAAATAGGGAGAACCATTTCGAGGAAATTGGTTAATTGTGGAATAAATTTCAATATAAATAATGCATACCTAAATTTGAAAGTTTTGCAATACACATAGTAGAGCCTCATGATGCAGCAGTTGGGAAACACTGTTTTAATATGGTGAATATTCCCTAAAACCATATGTAATCCTGGAAAAGTGTCTTAGTTATAAACAAGTCAAATTATTGATAAAGAAATTTAGAATGAGAATGAAACAGATGTGGCATTGTAGGAAAAAAGTACCTTCAAACTGACTGGTATTGAAAGCTATGAATACATTGAAGCTCAAAATGTAGATTCCAATAAAACCATTACCTTTAGCTAAATGTTTAATTTTACGGAAAATAATAAAAGCCTAGTGATAGCTAAGAATTTTTGAAATGTTTTTAAAAAGAATTGTATAAAACATGTTCATGCCAAAATTTTAGCAACACTTAGAGGTGAGAAAAACTGCTGTTGTATGGGATCAGATCAAAGCCTTTTACTGACTGACCTGAATCAGTTTCTTTTCACAATTCTTTGCTTTAAGAGTAAGATTCAGAGTAAGGAATAACTCGAATCACATGCAAAAATGGAAGGAAAAGAATGTAATGAGGAGTGGAATTGAAAGAATCAACTTGGTGGAATCCCTGACTCGAATTGATTTCTTTCAACTTAGTTTTGAGATTCCCTAAAACCTCTTTTTTCTACATAAAACTAACAATAAAATTCTGAGATAAAAAGTGTTAAAAAAGATAGGAAATTAAACTCATTTTCAATGTAGACTAAAAATCAAGGTTGCCACGCTACTTGGAAAACCGGAAAAAGTCAGGGAATTCGAAAATTGACCAAAAAAGTCAGGGAAAAGTCAGAGAATTCAAATATTTTATTCTAAATCTGGAAAAGTCAGGGAATTTCATACAGCGATCCACCAAAAAAGCGAGTTTTGCGCCAATGTTGGAAGCCGATCACTTTCTTGGCCCGCGTTGTCACTTGGGCAGCTGGCATAGAGCCAATTCTTGCAGCTCCAAACAGATTGTCTTTTAGAAAGGCACAGCAAGTTTCCAGTAACTTTGGTTCCCAGTAACCACGAGAATAGAAATACTCGCATGCACATTTTCAGTGCATGTTGAACTAAAGAAAATACGTATTCTTGTATCAAACAAAATCGGTTTAATCCTAGTATAGCGGTATCGAGGTTAGAATAGCCACGGTGTACGGTACACACGGGATTTGGCGACATTGTGATGATCAGCAAACAGGCCATTTTGGTGTTGGCGGTAATTTTCAAAATCGTGCCAAGACCTTAGCGTATAGTAGGATTTTACTGCAAAATCTTTTAAATACTTTTTTTCTTTTTAAGAAATGCCTTATTTGTCATTTTGCAGTAAAATAAAAAAATAGTAATCAGTCATCTAAGCTAACGATTTAATATAACTATATTCGCCAAAATATTGTTGATTATTGTAATTCAGTTTATTATTATTATTTTAATGTTATTCATATCATTTAACATTGCTTCTTCCCCTTAAATTTATTTATTATTGGTAAATAATACTTTCAAATTTCAGGAAATTTTCTCTGTCATCCTGAAACTAATTCTAGCAGTATGATGACATAACATCACGAAATTCAGTGCACATATTTTTTGCTTATGTATTCAGCTAAATAATTATAAAATACCTAAATTTATTTAAAAATATCATTAAATAGATTTCTTTCTTTCGTCTAGCTGCAAAATGTCAGCAAAAAAAAAAAAAAAAGACGTTTTTAATAAACATTGAGCAGATTCTGATCTCAATTCTTCAGTGGAGAAAACAACTCCTATTATAGTTATAATAGTAATCTTTCAGGATAATATATAAGTCATATTTAATTGGCAAATTTTTGTGTTTTCAAGTGGTACCATAATTAATTTAACTTTTAGCACAGCCAAAATGGATTACGCGAATAGACCGGAATTTTCTTAAAACACTCCTGGAAAACCTGGAAAAGTCAGGGAATTTCATTCTCCTGTTTGAGTGGCAACCCTGAAAAATATTCCTTTCTTCCTTAGAGTGGGAATTGAATGTTCCTGCCACATTTGCAACAGGAGCTCTCAAAGGAGATGCCACACAGTTTTATGGGATCATTGTTCACTCATTAAGTACAGTGAATTTGTTCTTTAAATTAGTTTGCAAATGGATGGTATATCCCTTCATACAATTGTTGTTTGTTGACTGCAGATCATGACAATAATTCCTAAAGTTTACTAAATACATATATACATAATTTTTTCATTTTATGAAAAATACTCATCCTTCCCAAATACCTATTATTATTATTATTATTATTATTATTATTATTATTATTATTCATTTTATATTTTCAGCATAATGTGGATTTAATTCTAGTATTGCTTAGCACATTATACAGAGTTACTATATGTGCAGCTGTTAATTTATAAATTTGAATAATGCTTTTGATGTGTTAAAATTCTCTAAGATATTATTTCAAATTCCTGATTTTCTATACTATTTAATGTATAAATTGTAAAAATAGGGCCTTGTGAAATTGTAATCAATGCACAGGTGCTTAAAAAGAGAATTTTTCAGAGGTTTTAAATTTATGTTTCATTAAAATAAGCTTTAATTAAATGAATAATAAAATTTATATTTGTATAGTTTTTTTCTGGAAAAAATCTGTTATATTCTTTTTCTTTTTTTTTTGACAGTTATATTGATATTTTTATGGCCTGGATAACAGACAGTACAGAAATGTAGCAGACAATTTATAACAGGCAATGCAGGAATGATGTCATTGAATTCAAAATAAATATATTCACCCATGCAGTCTCATTCCTACACTTTCCAAAGCCTTGTCCTCATCACTTACTGTTTCATATACCTTCCTCTTCTGTTTTTAAGCTGACTTATCTTGAGTCACTATAGGAAGATTACTTTAGTCCGATAAAATCTCAAAACCTTCACTATTTTGTCTTTCTGAATCTTCATTTCTGTGTTTTGTCATTTTCAGACTTTTGAACACTAGAAATAATTTCAATAAAATCCAATGCTGTTATCTATTTATTTACAGAACCTTCTTATTTTATGGTATCAAGAATCAATTAGTTTCGGTTATGTGCTAGTGTTAAGCTTTTAGTTTAATTTTACATCCTGGAAAAATTTATTTCTTTAGAAACCATTAATTTTTCTAAAAAGGGCAAGCTTTTAAAATACTAACTTGTTTCTTCAAATCAGGTTCACTCAATTCAGTATTTCAAGTAATTTTTGTTGACAGGTTGATGTGTAGTTAATCTGAGAGCCATGTTTGGAGTTGCCCATATTTTCTAACATATAAATATTTTTAGTTGTATACTGTTTATTAATTGAATTAGATGTTGTTATTTAAGATGCTGTTGTATAAGTGTAGAATAATTCATATACTAATTTAAAATTAAATAAATCATTTTTAAGAAAATGCATATTACAATATTGTAATATTTGTTTCTTTTCTCGTTATGACTAGGTGGTACCTGGAGCTAAAATTCCAGTTGATGGCCGAGTAGCATATGGAAGTTCCACTGCAGATGAATCTTTAATAACTGGGGAATCTTTACCTGTACCAAAAGGTCCAAAATCTCAGGTGATTGGAGGATCTGTTAACCAGACTGGTGTATTAATAATTGTTGCAACTCACATTGGAAAAGATACAACTTTGGCTCAAATTGTAAAACTTGTTGAAGAAGCTCAAACATCTAAGGTAAATGAGTTGATCTATGATTTACTTTAAACATTTCTTCATATCATGAAAGAAAATCTTTTAATTTGTCAGTATTTCAATTTTTTTATTGGGAAATTTTTCATTAATCTTGCTATTATTTATATTCTGTATATTTTTGTATCTAAAATACATAGGATTATTATTTAGCAATTTTACTTCATAGATTATATATCCAGTAATGTTCTTCATTTAATACAGTAGAATCTCAAATCACTAGTAATAAATAGTAGGAACTTTGGCCGAAATTTATCAGCAGCTGCTGTATCAGAGCTCGCAGCCTGCCCATGTTGCACAACACTGTAAACACAGATTTTCTTTTTAAATTTTTCAAACCATCCATGGCTTGCCTTAAATGCCATCTCATCTTCAGTCATCCTGGTGTTTTTTGGAGAAGGTGTAAGTACAAATTCTTAGCCTTAGTGCAAATGATAGCTTCTGAAATCGAATTGCCTTTTAACTACTATTTGTTAATCCACACCAACAACAGCTTCTCAATTTCTTCAACAAGTTTTGGATGGTACTTGTAAGTAATGGTAACTCCTTTGGCCACATCAAGTTTCTTAGTTTCTTCCTTCTTCTTCAGAACAGTGCAGATCGTTGATGTCGAATAGCCGTAAGTCTTTGCCAATTCCATCACTCTTACACCATGCTTATGTTGTTTATCTATGATTTCTTTCTTAATATCAACGGCCATGGCTTCCTTCTTTTTCTTTGCAGCACTATCTGAGGCAAAAGTCTTCTTCAGAAGTATCATGAAATAATTTTTTTCGTGGTAAATGTAAAAAACAATTAACTCACAAGTGCACAGACATGTAGATCAAAGAACACTGAGTGACCTGGCAAGGGGATTCCCAAAGTCAAGCCAGATCGGAAACATGCCACATATACCAACAGCATGGCTTGTTGCTCACTGCTCGAATCAGTGCTTATAGTTAGAGATGAATTTTTCTAATACTTTCCTCGTATCTTGAATTTCTCGTATATAGAGGTGTTCGTATCCTGAGGTTCCACTGTATATGTATTGGGCCATATAAAAAGTCTTCATGGTTTTTTGGTACATTTTTTAACAAAAATTTTCGCTGTTGAAAATCGGTTTTAATCAAGTACACATTGACCATTATTAGCTACAATCTTTTGCCATTTTTGGGGTAGCTTTGTAATTCCGTCGATGTAGAACTTCTGTAGTTTATCATTGAAAACTTGGCAAAGTGATTTTCAGTGGCACTTCAGTCAGCCAATTTTTCACTATCAAAAGAGTTTTGCAGAGACCGAAACAAATGGTAGTAAGATGGTGCAAGGTTCGGACTATATGGTAGATGCATCAAAACTTCGCAACAAAGTTCCATCAATTTGTTCCAAGTCATCAAAGATGTGTGTGGCCACCCATTGTCATGATGGAACACAACTCCCTTTCTATTGGCCGATTCTGGTCACTCTTTCTGGATTGCTTTGTTTAAATGGTCGAGTTATGCACAGTACAAGGCCGAATTGATGGTTTTGCCAGGTTACAGCAGCTCATAATGTCAAATTTCCTTCTAGTCACACCAACATAACCTTGTTTGGTGACAAGCCAGGCTTGGAAGTCATTTGTGGAGAGTCACCAGCTTTTGAACTTGATCACTTACATTTGATATTCTTCTATTTCACTCATTTTTCATTGCCTGTAATGATTCGCTTCAAAAATGTGGCATCCAAATTCAAAAATTCATGTGACACCTAAACATCAAGCCTGCTCAAGTAGCCTGCTCTTTTCAAATGATTCCAAACTGTCATGTGGTTGATGTTTAGTGACTCCACTATTTCCTGACAGTTTGTATGCCATTGTGACTCCACCAGTTGCAGAATTTCATCGACTGGCTGACCATAGCGAGGTGCATCTTTGACATCGAAATTTCCGGAACAGAATTGAGGTAACCATTCCTGGGTCTTTCGTTCACTCACAACATTCTCACTGTACACTTCACAAATGTTTTTGCAGCGTTTTTACCTTTTACAAACAGTGGAAGCTGAATGTCGCACATGTTCATTTGAGACAATCGGGTAAGTGTTGCCAGATATATAGGCATCAACACCATCTACTGGCAAAAAACCATGGAGACATTTTATATGGTCTAATATTTCATACATTGCAATTTCTAAGTAACTACAATTTCAGAATGCAAACTGCATCTCTAGATTATATGTAATGAGGTAAAATGACAGTTTTGCAGGATTACAGAGGAAATTTACCCCCCTTTTTTTGTGTGTGTGTGCGTGTGCATGCATGTGTGTGCGTGTGATTATATTTAAAAACTTTTAGTGCAGTTAGTTTGAGATTCAGTGAATGGGTTGGATTTATGAATTTTAGAAGTTTTATATTGTATTACGTTTATTGTATACTGTATACTTTTGTATTGTGAAATTGTATGCATACTTTGTATGGACAAAAACCAATTTTGAGTTGTAAGTCTTTTATTTTTATTACTTCCAGTGGATAAAGATCTCTTAGTAAATCAATATTGTTCTAAAATGTACTGTTAAAAATGCGTTTTTATGGTAAAATAATTATATCCTATGCAGTAGTATTAAAAATAAATTTTTAAGAGGCATTTTTTGTTATTTTGGGGGAAAAGGGGGTAAAAATTTGTCTTGAATGATTTGTGTAACATACCTTAGATACACTACAGCTCTTAAACATTCATTTTGTATCTGCAGTGTGAAGTGAAGTCTGATGAGCTAATTTTTTAAATTTTTCTATTTCCGTGGTATCTGTAGGGAGAGAACACTCTTAAGCTTCATTTTAATATTTTCTAAAGAGAATATCAATCTATGATTTAAAATTTTAGAAAATATAAATTCATTAAAAATATTTTTCAGAACAGTTTTAAACGTTTATCAAGAAGAGTTAGACATTAGTTTCTTGTGTCATAGGCAGTTGCTTGATTTTAAATGGATGGATGTACATATGTTCTACATAATAAATTTTCTAATTTTTTTTATAAAGATTAATCTTTCATATTTTCAAAAGAATAAGGGCATCCTGGGTGTTTACATTTGTAATGTAATAAATCTATTTTTTTTTATTTTTTTCAATGATCAAAACATTTACCCTAGAATATTTTCAAAGTAATATTAAGAAAACTGTTTATGAAAAATGTTTCATAAAGTATCCTTTCTTGTATTCTCTATTTAAAATGTGAAATTTTCTCTTTGAAAAAATAAAAAATCATGAACGGAATAAAATAAATTCATGAGAAATATCTTCGAAGTGCAATAATTCCATTGTAATATGAAATATTGGAGAAAATTACAATACAGTTTATTTATTTACAATTATCTTAAATGTCTAATTTATGTACTGTCAACTGATCAATATAAGTTAATAAATTAAACCGGCTGTCATAATAATTTTCCTTAATAAATTTTGTAGAGGCCCATTGAAGTGGCTGAACACTGGTAGCTTGCTCGGGTTTGATTCCAATGAATGGGTTGGATTTATGGGCATTCTCGAGGTTTTCACAATGTGTAACATGGATACAAGCAAGCTTTACTTAAGAAGTCCTCTGTGAAAGCATCCATAGTCTTATATGTTGTGTGTTTTGGAATAATCCAGTAAACGATCCAAATCAAGCTAATCAAATTCCGGAGAATGGGCTGATTACATGTGGAATTTTCCATCAGAAACATAAATATCAGCAATTTTCTGTTTAAAAGTTTCAACAAAAGCATCCATTCCCTTAAGCAGATAGGTTTTATATACTTTGCCATAATTCAATCCTAATTTTTATACATTTAATAGTGAGTTAGAATATGCCTTATTACAGAGAAAATAACATTCGTTTATTAAAGAAAAATTTTGTTATGGATCAACTTATCTGAATTCTCGTTATCTCTTGAACAGTGTCTGAGTTTCAGTAAACTAAAACTGGCTGAAATTTTATGCAAAGTAACTGATGTTTCAATTCAGTTTAGGAGTTACATGAACCTTATTTGATACCTAAATACTTTGGGGAGATGTCATCCTAAAAGAGTATCTAAAGATAAATCAGTTTTATTTAATTTACAATGAATGAAAATGACAAAAACTATTATGCATGTTATTGTCTCTTATTTTTATTTCCTGATAAATCAGACAAAATTGCCTACGTAATAGCAGAGCTTCAAGCAAAGTTAACTGTTTAATGTTTTTATGCACTCTAATAAAGGGGGCAAAATAACATTTTATTTTACATAACACTCAAGTATTATAAAACAGAACCTAAATGTTAAAAGTAATTTCATCTACTTTGTAAAAGGGTCTTTAAAAACATTAAATCTAGTAGTCTTAAACAGCAGGCAAAATCGCTGAAGTTTTAATCATAGCATGGTCATATGTATGCATATGTAACGAATGTTATTAGCCTGATTAAAAAAAAATTCAGTTTATTGTAACAATGGAATGCTTGTTGCTTACTTGATTTTAAGAATGCTTTTCAGAATGCTTACTAATGAGTTGCTTACTTGATTTTGAAATTTAATGACCTAAAAACTGCAATAGTATATTACAGTACAAATGAAAAAAATGACAGTTTCACTCACATGTTTGTCAGATTTGCTCAATGCTTATAGGGTTCCACAAAATTTCTTTAAATATTATAAGGTTCTGGGGTCATGAAAAAAATCTCAGTGATAAAAAGGGGTCGCAACTAAAAAAAGTTTAAGAATCTCTGCTATAGACAGATAGCCTTGAGTTGCTTTGTCTTAAGTAATTGGTGTAACCTTAATCTTCATCAAGAACTTTTGGAGAGAAAGCGATTTATAATCACGCTTACACATGGGGGAAAAGCCTATAAAGTCTGTTCATTTGCTTGTATTGAAATCAGGATCAAATTACCTGTTGCCTAACGAGATTGTCAATGGTCTTATCTGCATAGCAACTAGTTGTTATGGTGTAACTAAATACAGTATTTACTGGCCTGAGGGAAGAAGTTTAAACCAAGTTGGAATATTTGATTAAGCTAAAATACAGTAGGGGGTTTTCCTAAAGAGAGTGATGCTTTCATGGAAGACTCAAAAGAACTGGCTCACTTTCACGTTTTTCATGGGGAAAACCGTGAAAAAGACTATACAGCTAGCTTATTCACTGGGACCTAAACCGAGGTGCTTAAATGTGAAAAATTCAGTATTACATATTGCTTTAAACTAGAATCTTCTAAATGTAGTTTTCCCCCCCCCCCCCCCAGTAATCTCAGCTCTATCATGCTCATTAGGCTGTCCCTATTCAAGTAAATTATTAACATTGTCTCTTAGAAGTCTTTATCATCTTCAAAAGATTGATTAAAACAAATTCAATCTGAATCGTCAGAATTGGTATCTACAATTTTTTTCTTTTCCAAATTACCCAGCAACTTGTTAATTTTGTATTGACTGAGACCTTTGAAACGAGGTGCTGTTGTAAGAATTGAATAGCATAAGGAAAAAGTTAGCACTCTAAAATTATGAGACAGTGCTCTAATATTTGAGAAAGAAATAAACTTCTATTTGATTTTCAAGTATACGGGCATCTGATAAAACCTGCAGTTTTTGTCAAAACATAGCCAGACTGACAAGAAACAGGAAACAATGTATAGCCAGCTGAGCTCACTCTGAACAATGATGATGGACCACCCAGAGATCTAAAGATAGGTGATTACTTTAAAACAGTGAAGGAAATGTTGATGTTACAGTTGTACCATAGCTGGTGTTGAAGGAAATAATTTTCCAGGTGCAACAGTTGTGCCATGAGCTTTAAAAAATTAATATAAACAAGAGTATGTATGAAACATTAAATTTTCTGTAGAAAATTTTAAAAAAAATCAAGCTCATTTCTTTTAAAAGATCTTGAAAGTATACTTTCAATATAGCACTGAAACAGAAATGATATTGGGTTGTGGCTTTTAATTAGTATTAGAAAGATTTGAGTAACAAAAGAAATGCATGAAGGTTTGAATTTTCAGATATTGACTCTTTTTTTCAAAATCCATGGAATTCTAGAATTTGAATATCCTATACTTAGTATTCTTACTATTTTTTGTTTTGAGACTTAATATTTTTCATAATGTAATTAACTTTGTGTATTTATGCTTACTTCTTTTGTACCCTACATATGAGATTTGTTTTATTGCATCTTTTTTCAGGCTCCCATTCAACAACTAGCGGACAAAATTGCTGGATATTTTGTACCTGTCGTAGTAGCAGTTTCTCTTATCACTTTAATTGGCTGGATAATTGCTGGATATTTCTCTATTGACTCTATAAAGTCATTTCATGAAAAGCATGTAAGATTTTTTTTCTTTATTAACGAATTTTTGATGTTATGTAATTGGGAATTTTAAATTAATTACATAGAATGAAAACATACTTTAGAAATTTTACTGCATAATTATAAAATCAGTTAATTTTGAAAATGCATGGAAAATTAGATATTAACCCTTTGGCATTTGCAAAATAAGCAAGTCTTTCTTCCCAAGTACCATCAAAAGATTAAATTTAAGAATGAAAATATTTTTTATTGAAAAGTTATCTGAAAAGAATGATTTTATAAGTATAAATATATATATATATATTTAATTTTTTTAAGTTACTTCTATATTATGTGACTAGTGAGGCTTTTGAAGGCTATTCACATCATACTTGAAGTGTAGAGTTGCCCAGTAAAATAGTTAAATATTGACCTAATGTAAGACAATTGACCTGTTTGTTTATTGATTTTAAATGTTTGAATTTTTTGTGAACTAGTTTATTTCATAGAAGATGATGAGAGTTAGGTAAACAGATGGTTGGGAGAATATGTTGAGAAATAATTCAATATTCAACTAATATAGGTTAAACCTGTTTTATAATTTCTTTTAAGTGTCTGGCAAAGTTCTCACTATCTAGAAAATGCTGGAAAGTAAGGAAAATGTTGAGGAAAAATATAACGCCTCCTTTTTTTCCCCCTTCCAAAATGTGAAGGAAGTTAAAAAAAATCAGTACAGATCAGTGTAGAAAAATCTTATACAGATCAGTTCTTTCAAATAACAAGCACTTCATGTTTGAATAGTAATCATTAAACAAAAAACTTCTGTTTTAAACTGAAAACAAATGAATAGTTATTATAATCTTATTAAGCAGAACAAAATAAAGTAGCAGCAGTAGTTATTCCTACTTTTACAATTGATTAAATTATATTGTTCCTTTAAACTTTATGGTAATGCTGAAATTTCTTTGGAAAGAAACTGTGTTAAATAAAATAAAAAGGAAGGTAAAATTATAAAAGAATTCAGAAATTATAATAGAAAAAACTATTTGGAAGATCTATAATTGAAACTAACTGCTTTTTGTTTCAATTCTAGATTTTCTGAATAGTCCCCCCCCTATAATTTCTAAGTATTTTACTTTCTTTTATAATTTTACCTTTCTTTTTTATTTTATTCATACTGCTCAACACACTTCCTTTCCAAACAGCATTGGGAAAAAAATTCCAAATAATCGAAAGCATTGCTATTAAGTTTAAAGGAACAAAATAATTTAATTAAAAGTAGATACATCTACTGCTGCTGCTTTGTTAGGATTTGCTTAGTAAGATTATAATAACTCTTCGTTTCTTTTCATTTTAAAAGAGGCAATTTTTGTTTAGTGGCTACTATTAAAACATGAAATGTTTGTTATTTTAAAGAACTAATCTGTACTTTTTTAAACTTCTCTCACATTTTGGAAGGAAAAAAGGAGGGAAGGTTCTATTTTCCCCTCTCCATTATTCTGACTTTCCAGGATTTTCTAGCTAAGGGGAACTCTGCTTAAAAACACATACTTAAAAACCAGTTTTATAAAACAGGTTTCATAAATTGAATGAAAAGGATTAATTGAATGATTGAAATAATGATTCAATGAAATAAATGAATGAAATTGTTTAGAATTTGAATGAAATAATCTAGAAATTACGTGAATAAATCTTGAAACAAATGGCCTAGCTGCATATATTTATTTTACGATTTCTTCAATGTTCACTTTAAATATGGGCACGTTTTCCTTAAAAAGGTGTTCAGAAAGGTGTTCCTCCTCTGAGGCAAATAGCCCTCATATGCTTGCTGTGTTCAGTTAAATAATAAAACAAATTAGAATACTATCTTATATATTGGTGTAAAGTAAATTCATGTGCATATTACTATATTTTGAATATTTTTTAATCATAAGAATGAAGGGTTTTTATATAAAGCAGTTCTCAAATCCATGAAGGCTTTTTTCCTTCAGTTAATAATTGGGTTCTTTGTGTTCAGATATGTTAAAACTGATATGTAAATTATTATATTTCTGTTAATGTATTTCAAAATCTATATCAAAATATTTCTTATTGTCAGAAAGAAGATGCTACTGACTCTGAAATTACTTTCCAATTTGCCTTCCAATGTGCACTTACAGTACTTGCAATTGCTTGTCCATGTTCATTAGGACTTGCCACACCAACTGCAGTGATGGTTGGAACAGGTGTAGGTGCTGTTAATGGTATTCTTATAAAAGGTGCTGAAGCCTTAGAGTTAGCCCATAAAGTAAGTAATATTATAGAATTTTATTGAAAATATCCTCGTGTCCAAAATTATTTTTAAGTGTACAAAAATACTGATTTCTCAAAAACTATTGAAAAAGCTTATTTGAAGTCCCTCATTAATATGGTCTAAAGGATACTGAGTTTTCAAGATGTAAAATTTTACCATGCAACAGCATGCAGCAGCGTTTTCAAGAATCTTTCATAAACTTTGTCAGGATTTCAGGTGAAGCTATTTCATTGCCCAGTTTATTAACTCAAATACTTGAGTTTATGTTTTAAGAAATTCACCAACTGAGTTTGCTAAACATAGATGTACATTATGATCCATAAACAAAAATTCGTATCCACATGCACCTCCAAAACATTTTACATAGTTTTGAAAGTATCTCTTGGCTTCTCAAATCTGCCATGTGCAGATACAGATCTGCTGTCTAATATATGCAGAAGAATATATACACAGATAATTTTTCCTTCCCATATTATCACTGTACAGCACAATAGCAATTTTATTCTATAATATTGACTGGAATTTTTCATGTTCTGTGTGCTTCCAGATGTAAACATGTTAAGAATCAAATAGTAATTGAACTTCGTATAGAAGGAAATCTGTTCTACTGTTGCATATGCAGCACTCCTGTTCTCAAGATGAATTTAGACAGACCCTTCATTCATATATGTTCATGTCTGTATGTATACATCTAACAATTTAATAGAAATTTGTAATAAGAAACAGTATGTCTTTTACAATATAAAATTGATAACTAATATACTTTAAACAGTTAATTCATGTATATATATTTTTTTATTTGTTGATAAACAGTTATTATTTTTTTAATACTAACAGATTAAAAAATGCTATTTCACGAAGAAACTGTCTTATAATAGTGTTACAGTATAGTATAATACTAATGTAGTATCATATGTCTAAAAATTCGTAGCACTAACGATAAGTTATACAGTTATAAACTATGTATAAAAATATTTTGTAGGCAGATATCATTTCAGTCAAATGACAAAGTTTGAAATTTACTGATATTTCTAAAATTCATTGCTATTAATAAGTGCTATTTACTGTATGTCAAATGATCATAATTGACTTTTAAAATTTAAGCCTCTTTCACTGTTAAAAATTTTAATCATTTAATAATTTACTGGTTATATATGATGAATCAATTTTAAAGATATAGTGACAATTTATTTTCATGGTGAAAATATATGGTCACTGTTTTTTCAAACAGAGTCATTATTTTACCACCGCACAAAAATTATAAAGAGCTTTTTGATTTAAAGTTGGGACATCAATTATTTTATTTAAAAGAAAATATATTTATTATTAATAATTAGTTTTAAATTGTAAAAAAATGCAAATAAAACTAATTTGTAAAAGTATCATAACACTTACAAAAATTTTATATTTTATAGCTTTTTAATCCTCATATGTGTGTATATATGTGTGTAATATAAAATATGAAGCAAAATTATTAAATTTAATTGGAACCAATTGACAATAGAGTTTCAAATTCATAAATTTTAATTAAACACATCCCACCTAAAAAATTCACTTTGCCCCATTTTACGTCACTCTGCTGCATGTTATGTCACTCTTTTCCTGCAGTTTCTCTGCACTGTGACAACTTTAGCCCAATCTGTGCTTAGACTTAACACAAAGATTTTCCAGTGATAAATACAACTGAAGTTAGTATATGTTATTTTTTCTCGCCTGCTTTTGCTTGAGTAAACTACATGTCTTGCTTCGCCTTTTTTCTTTATTGTCTAAAATGTAAACTATGTCTCTCGTCGAATCTCATCAAAATTATAAAGCACATTTAAAATCCTAGTGTTGGATCAGTTTTAAGCAAAAATATATTTCTGAAAAATTATTCCTGTGCAAAATAAAAATGATGTTTTAACTGTCAAGCCAGTAGTGATTTTTTCACCAGTCGTCATCAATACAGCAGTCTTCTCAGCCACATCTAAAGAGTGAGTTGGTTTGATCTTCCACAAAAAACTACAAAATCCTGTATGTATATAGTAGTGTGAACTTGCTTAATAATGAAGGATATTACTTACTGGGTTCATAAGATATTCAACTGTTATATTTTAAAATCAATGTAATGTACATAAGTTACTCTTCTTGGATGTCTATATATTATTAATTGATTAAAAAAATATGTGGTAGAGGAAATCGGAAAAATATGATCTCTTACATTGTAAAGAGGAAACTATGTATTTATTTCATTTCAGAAAAAAAAATATAGAGTAATAATTTCTTTCAGTACGTTCTATTTTTACATTCTATTTTCTGAATGTGGCTTCAGATAATCTGCCAACTCTGTGCATATTATTATGACAATAAATTTTGGCAGTCTTAAAGTAAAATGAAGATGTTATCAGGAAGAGCAAATGCATCGTCATGTTTTCAATAAATTTGACACCCATTGAGAGATCTGGAACTATATTCTTCATCTAAATATGAAAATATTAGCAGCAAAAATGCATCCAGAGTAGTTTAAATTAATGAACTTCTTACTGCCAGCTGCTCGGGTCTGATTGATGACACTGCAACCATTTTCCCCATGATTTCTACCAATTCCATACTTGCAGAAGCTATGTTCACACTACTATGTTAGATAAAGCTGGTTTTCACTAGAAGATATAACTGGCGGCCAAGAAACTAAAGAGGACCCTTGGGGCATAGAATAAGCATCCTGCTTCTGAATGGCTGATAGTTCACCATCAAAAAAGGTTCATTTAAAAGATTCTTCCATATTATACTTTAGTTCTAAAATTATTTCAAATGAATAAAAACTGAAGTCGAACATAGTTTTGCTGAAATTTATGGGGGAATATATTTTGTGCAAAATGCATACTATGTTTGAGGATGACAATGTGACATTATTGTAATTTCAGAAAATTGAGTTGAGGGCGATAATTATGTTTACCTTTTGTTTATTCCATGAAGAAATAATTTACTGATTGATTACTTCAGGAAATGCTATTAATTATATGTATTTATAATTTAGTATACCAAATATATGCAAAATTTTAAAATATTGCATGTATTGCATCTTTGAAGTGTTTTATGAAGTGTACTTGTTCTTGGTTCACTCTGATTGCAGTCATTAAAAATTCCAATATGGTTATTGTATATTTTATTTTTCTAGATAAAATGTGTGTTGTTTGACAAGACTGGCACAATCACTCAAGGTGTTCCTGTTATGACACGCATTAGTATTTTTGTTGATCAAAATGTCTGCTCTCTAGCTAAATTGTTAGCTATTGTAGGAACAGCAGAAGCATATAGTGAACATCCAATTGCAGCTGCTATTACTACATTTGTCAAAAAGGTCAGTTGCTAACTGATTTTTTTATTTTTTATTTATTTTTTAAAAAAATTTTTAACAAATTATTTAATTTATTTTTCTTGTTCAGAATTTCAATAGAAGTGGAATAGTTTTCATTATATCTTTTGCACAAAGTGAGACTAAATGCATATTTGTTTTATGCAGGAAATAAATTTTGCATATTTTCTTGGTTTGCTTGTATTTCATTAGTGAAAATTTTGGTACTTTTCTGTTATTTAGATATTGCCGAATTTAGATTAGACCAAATTTAGATATTGCCAAATGAGTTCACTTAAATTAAGGAAATTAAAGGAGTTTATTTAAATTTGAGTGTTTGATTCATACATATTAGCCTTCATAGCATCCAAAATCAACTGAATAACAGTCGTACCAATGACAGAAAATGCCAAAGTTTCTCACTGTTTAGTGTTGTCACAGAAATATCCAATTTGTTAACTTGATAAGTATTCATCAACAAGTACTCTCACCAAATTCTTTTAAGATTTGAATTTTATCTTTTAACAGGAGTGCTTTTTGTGACATTTTGTATCAATAAAATCTGCTCCACCTTGTTTACTTAACACAGAGTCCTATCCGGAAGAAAAAAAAAATCGTGTCTGTTTTTCCTCTCAAGTCTGCCCTCAATTCATGAACTTGTTTTTCAGCTCCTGTGCCAGACTGTGAAACCTCTTGCCTTTGTTTCCTTCTATCTCCATTTCTCAGAAAAATACTTGAAACCAATACAATTAAGTCAAACAAAAGCGACTTATAACCGAAGTTATGTGATGTATAAAAGAAATAGCCATGTAATCGTATATTAGCAATGGGTTGCATTTTTGCTCTTGCCTGATGTTCTTGTTATTCATTTTTGATGATGTTTTCGAATTCACATCGTTTATTTAAAAATTTATTTTTTTCCCTTTTTTTTTTTTGGTTGAATAAGACATTAACAATCTAACAATCTTTAATTTATCAAGTAGTGAGATTAATACTGTATCAAGTTTTCAAGAAAGAGGTGTTTTACCTGACAAATGAGTATGCAAAAATGGCCACAACATGAAACTTTATGTTAAAGATGAAACCATTTGGAGATGCAATGCAAAAAATTGCAAAAAGGAGTAGTGTCACTGGGACACCTGTCATCCAGTTGCCATGTGCAGCTGCTAAGCAGTGTTGTGTATTGCTTGGGTTCAATTTCTCTCGACCTGCAGAGTGATATATCAGTCATTACTTATTGTTGTTTTCCTTGGACGACCACCACCAACCATTCTTACAGTTGTACCTAATATTTGGAAGGCTTCCCAAGCTCGTGAAACAGCAGTGGCCACAGATGACTACACTAGTACGACTTGCTGGAAAAAAAAATGAAAATACCAGTCCTTAAGCTTTCCAGCCATTTTATCACGCATGTAATTGTTAAACTACAGAACTTTCACACATATTAAGCTGTTTGTTACGCCATTTCATGGATGTCAACTCCGAGGCTCATGAATACATGAGCGGCGACAAAATATATTCTGGAACCACTAAACCAATTTAACTTGCTGACATTTGCAGGCACTATTTTGAGGTAAAATTATTTGAGAAAGTATCTTTTTGTCTCTGGAGTTGCTATGTAGATGACAGTTTTGTACTTTTGAATGGTAATAAAGAAGGTTTATGCCAAATTTTTTGTTATGAATTCGATTGGTTCAGCCAACCAGTTCACTTTTGAAACTGAATCTAAGAATATCCTTCGTTCCTTGATATTCTTATAATCTGCAATAAATCTGATTTCAGTACTACTGTTTACCGTAAATTCTTTCTGTTTGTTTGTCTCCCCATGCTAAGTCATGTCACCTGGCTAAGCAAAAAATGGCTTCTTTTTACTATTATGTATTTTGTTATCTCAAATTTTGTTGCTCAGAATCTTTGCTTGATAATGAATTCAATTATTTGAGATCATTGCCACTGAGAATTTTCACATTGCCCTCAAAGACGACATTCTGCTGTTAGAAAAATAACATTAATGACCATTTCAGGGTTATATTTTATATTTTTATCAGTTACAGGAATTGTACAGATTCTCTAGAAATCATTTTCTCGGCTATCAATAAAATCCATGCGTTGATTCCTCAAGATTCCATTTCTGACTGTAATTCTTGGGGAATTTATAGCATATCTTGTCAGTGTGGTTTGAATGAGCCTAAAATAGCATTAAAATTTCACATCAAGGAATACAAATCTTTATGCCCCAAAAGGCAAAATTAACAAATCTTTGATATCTAATCATAATTGGAAATTTAATCATGATTTTGACTTTGGGTCTGCAGAAATTATCCAGAATGCTTTTCCATTGGTGAAATGGATTTTTTTTTGTAGCTTTTCACATTCAGAAAGATTTGTGTTGTTTAATTAGGAACTTTAATTCCAATCAAGTCCTTCCTAATGCTTTTAAAATTCTATTAACTTAATTTTTCAATTTTTGTTACTATTTTTTACAACAGATGACACTATCTTCCCATTTGCTTTAGTCCTTTGGGGTATAAATACAACATGGCTTTCCCTTTGTTGCAGATTTCTTTAGTCATGATGAAGAGGGATCCGTACCTGTTTCTCCTCAAAATCGATAGAATGTTGACTAAAATCAACAATACAATGTTGTTGTTGTGCCTAATTTTATGTTTCTGTTCTCTCCTGATTTATATAAATAGTTTTACTGTTTATATAAAACTTTTCTGTATTAATTTTTTCTGCCAATAATATTTGAAATTTTAGTACAAATGTTTTCATTACAGGCATTGACTACTGAAACATTTGGGAAATGTGAAGATTTTGCTGCTGTTCCTGGCTGTGGCTTACGTTGCAAAGTAACTAACATCCAACACATGTTAAAAAATGAAACAGAAATTGAAAATCTTGTAGCTCCATCCAGGAAAAGTAATACAAGTCTCAGTTCTTATCATGAAGGAATTGGAAATGTCTTTATCGATCGTAAAAGAAATGACATCCCTGTCTTCAATGCTTCTTCTCTTGCAGCCAATTTAATAGAAAATTTAAATGATGCAGGTATGTTTTTTTATTTGTTTCATGCATTTTTTTTTTTTTTTTTTTTTG
>KK115736.1:67080-79442 GCA_000611955.2 Stegodyphus mimosarum
TTTTTGCGTGGCGTGCATGCCTCTATCTTCTACACATAGATGAGCCAATTTAAGATGTGTGGTGACTCTTCAGGCCATGTTGTATATTATGTTATATATATGTATTTAGGTAATATTTAGAAGTATATCCTGAAATTATATTTATTGTAAACATATTAATTAAGTACACACACACATATATGTATATATATATATAGTCTGTTTGAGGAAAATCCTTACTTTGAAATTGCCACAAAAGCTGTTTTGGCAGCAAAAAGGATATTAAAATAGTGCCACCAGAATTTGTTTATTCCTTGCCAAGTACCTGTCTTCTGTAAGTGTTTAAAATTAATTGCACAAAGTGTAAAACAAGGGCAAATCAGTATGCTTATTAAAAATATTTTGATGATTTTTCATTTTATCGACATTCAAATTTAATTGTCTGTTCTGTTAATTTAAAATATCCACAAGTTATGAGAATTTAGTATGTAGCACAAGTTGGGCCTTTGAGAGTAAAATAAAAAGGTTATTTAAACCTTCTTCTGTATTTTGTGAGTTTAAGATGCAGCAATAATTCACTATTTGCCTAGAATTTTAACTAGTTTTCAGTTATAATAGCAACCCTAAAGATTCTAATTTGCTATTTATTTTCAAATATTTAAAGTATTATTATATTCTCAGGCACAAACAACAGAGTTTTGTTAATGCATTAGTTATTGAACTACCAAGCCGTAATGCTAATGAACATTCAGTTACTTTGCTATTATTGTGTTCATTTGATGTTCTTGGAATCTAAGCTAAATACAGAATGATTATCTCCCTGCATTATTCTCCATGGGAAGATTAAATAAGTGTTTAGATTATGTGACATTAGGTTTATCTTGCAAGCTGGGGTGTCAAAAAACACTGCAATTTTAAGTGTTCTGTTGACTAGCTAACTTAAATAGCTGAAAATTAAGCAAATGATTGTTAACTCTTATTTTATTCACTTGGAAACCATTTTATTGCATGATAATCCATCTTCCCACCACTCCAACAACTACCTCGTAGAACTGCTCTGTCCTGAAAATAAGTATGTGTCCTCTGTATTTGTCTCTTGTGAGACATTTATTTTTTTTTTTTTTGCTTCACAAATCTCTGATGTCCCTTCATATGAAAGTTTTTTCTGTCATCGAAGAGATAATAGGAATGCAGCATTCTAGTCTTAAGAGCTATGCCAAAAATAGACATCTGCAAGCCTTTTCTTTAATTACCTGCTGTATTTATATTGAGACAAGAATTTTCATCAATGTAAACTCTGCAACATTTGTATTTTTTAATACATTTTGATTATCTAATTTCCAAGCTGTGAATGTACATTAAAACTTTGATTACATGAACTTCAGTTAGTCAAAATGATTGTCACAACTAGAAATTCAAAGATTAGTTAAAGTGAATATCAAAACATACTGCTCAAAACTGATACTGATTCAAAGTTGAAATTTTAATATTTGTTTTTAGAGAGGTTTGTTCCTTCAACTTTGGTTTTTTGAAACTTGATATTTGGTTTGATTATTCGCTTTTTTCCATAAGAGCAAAAATCCTATGCACATTATACATATATTGTAGTGCGTAGTTTCAAACTAAGTATTTAAAAATATAAACTAAGTTGAAGATTTGGATGATTTTGATTTTATCTCATCTTTTTGTAAAAATATATAAAATATTAATTTTATACTAACCCTCTTAAAAAGAATGTTTCAAATAGCTAGTTTTTGCTCATATTGTTTAAGCACCCAATATTAATATCAAACAACAAGGTAGGATAGGATAAATACTGGATTCTGTTGACCAAAAAAGTTTGGGAGCTATTTTATTCCTCTATAATTTGGTAAGCACATTGTAACTCAGCTATTGTTCTTCAAGTTCTGACTTTAATTTGCAGTAAAAATGTCTAAAAAAGGAAAAATAGTATCTCTGAAAGATATAACCAAATAACGTTAAACTATAGTTTTAAAATAGTTTGATAAGAACACAAAATTTATGGAAATAAATTCTTAAGAAAAACTGGGCATTCATTTGCCAACATTGAAAACACATGTTTCTGAAAGAAAAAAATTAGAGGAAAGAACACCAGTTTGCAGAAAACTGTTTCAAAGAAATTGGTAATTCAAAGAGAAATATATTGAGGACAAATACTCAAAGAATGTCACATAGTGTCCTAAGATTTCTTTAATATACCCTCATTCTTCAAGATTGGGTACTCTTTTGCACAGTCTTTGTTTGGGATACAACAAAAAGTGGCCTTGAGCATAAAAGAAAAGCCATGTAAAGATATTTTTCTTATGGATGGAATGTGGATCCTAGCATCCTAAACAGTGATTTTAAGGGTTGAAAATTTTCCATTAAAACTTGCTAAAATTCTGAAAAACTATGGAAAATGAAAAAAGTTTCAGTCAAAGATATTCATTCATATAGTTTGTTATATTAAATTTTCTTATCTTTAGAAGTTTGCTATAGTAGTATAAAATTACATTTAAATGTATAGGAAGCTGGATGGGACCAAAAGGTTTTTTTCATTATATTCAGGCGTTTGTTAATAAGCCAGGTTCATTATACCAGAGTTCGACTGTGTAACTAAATTACCTGTTTTGTAGTGAAATTCTGAGGCAATGGAACTATTTTCAAATTATATTAAATTCCTTCTTATTTGTTTAACTTTTTCAAAATTCAAGTTTGATATTATCAAAAAGGGATGTCTGAAAAGCCATGAAAAAAGAAAATTGAAAATAGTGTCTACCTTGTGTTCATTAATGAAATGTTTTTTGACTTTGTAATTTATTACACTGAAGGTTCTGCTGCTGGAGATCAGCAAACTGTATACTCAGTTTTAGTTGGCAACAGAGAATGGATGATTCGAAATGGATTGAATGTTCCTGAGAGTGTAGATTCTCTCATGAAGGATCATGAAGAAAAAGGTCATACTGCTGTATTGTGTGCTATTGATGGTATGTATAACTGTTTAATTCATTTTTTTTGCCACTTGATTTTTATTTAAAAGTAATTTAGCAAAATTAAGTGATTTTTTAGTGATTGATATCATATAAAGCGAAACTAAGAAAATATACACTGACCACTTACTCAATAACATGTAGCACAACCTTTGGCCTGCAAAACAGCTGGACCACGCCTTGGCATGAACGGCACAATTTCTTGGTAGATGACTGGGGACAGGTTGTACTAAATGTCTAAGCAGCAGTCGCATAAAGTTGAGATATTCCAACATGGTGGTGACTAAACTCTGAGCTGCTGCTTTATGACATCCCAAGCATGCTTTATTGGATTAAGATACGATGAAGCCAGGACATTAATTGGAATTCATCCTTATGCTCCTCGAACCACTCCAGCACAATTCAAGCCTTGTGACATGGCGTGTTGTCCTACTGGAAGATTCCATTTCCATTTGGGAAGACAGACATCGTATAAGGGTGCAACTGTTCCATAGCTATGTTCAGATAAACTGCAGCTTTCATGGTTTGTTCTACCTCAATTAAGGGTCCGAGAGCCACCCATCAGAACGTCCCCCGAAAGGTAACACCTCCACCAGCAGCATGTGTATGACCTGCTGTACAGGGTGAAGAACAACTGTTCACTTGGAAGATGGCATACCCTGATATGATCATTGACGTGATGAATGAGAAATCATGATTCATCTGACCAGGTAGCTGTCTTCCACTTATCTATGGTCAAGTCTCAGTGTTCTCGTGTCCACTGTAGATGTAGTTGACAATGATGAGTGAGATGTCTGCTGTGCAGTTCTATATCCAACAGTGTCCGCTGAACTGTATGTTCTGAAACTCAGAGCACCTGGTCTGCACTGTATTGGGCTGTCAGCTGAGCCACTGTCAGGTGCTTATTTAGGAAGTTTGTTTTTTTGTTATGTTACGAGATGAAATAAACAACATACACATTTAGTGCTTTGGTGCACCATTACAACTGGCATCTCATTAACTGAAAAATACCAAACATTTTGACAAATAAATTTAGAAAAAAAAGTTCCATATCTTTATATGAAAATTTGATGCAAGTTTTTCAAAACAAATTTACATATTTAGATCATTTTGCCATATCCGTTATCTATTTTATCGTTATCTATTTCAAATCAAGATTTTTGAGAATATATTTGGAGAGTAACAATAAAGCAAAGTATGCTTTATTATTATTCCACATTTAGCGAAATTGGCTAATTTTTTGTGAAAATATTGCTTAAATATCTGTGAATTCTGAACATATGAAGGTATAGAACCTTTTATTTATAATTAAAATGTAATGAATATTTTTCTAATTAGAATTTTTATTCTTTAGGGCCAATGGTTTTTTTTTTTTTTTTTTTTTTTTTTTTTTGACTTTTGTTTTTCAGGATGTTCAAATTGTTTTCATAAAATTCTGCATGTAAATATACACATTCCTATGTGCCATAACCATATACATTAATTTCTTTGAATGTGAGAATGAAGCTGGTAGAAAAAAATATTACATAGTATTGCATAAAATTTATTTAAAAAACTCTTTAAAGCTTTTAAGTATTAAACTTATTAATTATGTATCTCGCTTCTAGGTTCTCTTGTATGTATGATGGCTGTAGCAGATACTATAAAACCTGAAGCTCATTTAGTTGTTCATACACTTAAAAGAAGAGGTTTAGATGTAATTCTTCTGACTGGTGATAACAAAAAAACAGCTACTGCAATTGCTAGACAGGTATACTTTAATTATTGTGTTTTTATATCCATTATATATTTTTTCTTTCTCCCCCGTTTCTCTCCCTCTTTTTTAATCAAATGGCATTGTAATTTTGTTTATGATAAATTTGTTTGAAAGTGGATGCAAAGAATAAGTTCCCCCCTTTTTTTTACTTAAATAATAAGCAGTTTTAATTGATTGACAGGTTTAACTGAAATATAAATTTTTTTAATTAGGACTTTATATTTTTGATACATAATTGTTTCAATGCTTGGGGTATTTTGAGATGCTGAAAAAATTTATTTGAATTTTTCTTGATACATTAATGCACTTTATTAGTGTTAAAATTTTTGTGTAAGTCATTTGAAAAATCTACATTTTGCTTATAATTATGTTTAAACATCACACAGAGAAGTAACCAACTGCCTAAAACTGCTAGACTTTTCAATGGCAATCACTATGAAACTTTCAAGGCTGGTCAAGCACATAAACAACACAACAGGTGTAAAGCATAGCATTTTACAATCACTTGCAGTGCCTTGAACAAGGCATATAAAGTAGTGATTTCATCAACAATATTTGCAGCCATGGATTGGTAAGCACATCTATGATCTGTAAGTTCACTGTAAGATAAAACACTTTCCTGGCAGGTAACATGCATGCCATACTAAGGTGACTGTTACTCATATGACCAACTGGCAGATGTAATTACTAAGGGAGAATTCACACGACGGTATGGTCAAAAATCACTAATGTTGTTTACACCAGTGGAACTTTAGCTCCTGAGAGCCATAGCCACTCAGAAGCTAAAGTTATGCATAATGTACAGCTGATTCAGTGAAACCGTCGACTGGGTGGTTGCAGATGTTGGAGATACATTATAACAGTTAAGTGCGATTACAAAATACCACATTTGTGCCTGTTGTTTTGTTCACATGCTTGTCATTGGGAAGTCTGAATTTTTCTTCCTGGTGTAAAAACAGTTAATACAAATGTTTTTTATTTCTTGTTCTACTTTTAATTGCTAAATACAAAATTTCATTTTTGTTTCAAGATATATTCGATGTTACATTTTAATGGTCTAGGCTGGTTCAGTTAGAAATATTAAGGTTACCCATGAATGTCTATTTATTGGTTAAAACAAATTGATTTTTATTTTATTTATTTATTTATCCTATGCTCGTCTTTGGATTTTTTGACATTAGTCCCTATAAAATGATGACAGCGTAAAAAAAGTAAGAATAAAAATTAGTTGCCATAGGTTTGTCTGTAATAGACTTTAAATAAGTGAGCATTTCTTGAGGTGGTCGCCATCCGTATCACTCTGATGATACAGAGGGCAACAGACTGAATTCTTGACTCCAATCTGATGTAAATGTTGCTGATTTTTTAATTAAAAACTAATTTTAAAAGTGATTAGAGCTAAATAAGTAAATTTCTATAGTATCATTGACTGAATTTGTAGAAAATTAATGGCTTCATTAAAATTAGCAAGCTGATGACATCAGGTAGATCTTAGATGGTAAATGAAAAAAAAAAATCGAGACTGATTTATTAATTTTAATTGGAAGACCTATTATCTATCTGATAATGTCCAAAGAGTGTTTGCAACTTAAAAAGATAATCATGCCCTGTATATTCAGTCATTTTCTCTTTTTTATTGTAAGAATGGCAAGGTGAATTGTCTGTCTTGATGTCTCTGGAGACAATCTCTGAACTCCATCAGAGTTTTTCTTGACATGTTTGTTTTCCTTATTTTTACCTTTTAATTATTGTTGGTTGCCGAAGGTCTCCTCTGTAGAAATGAGTCTACTTGTGCACAAAGATTTTTGTTCCAAACTATGCAAGTAGAATTGTAAGTAAGTGATATTATGATTAATATGTTACCAAAACATGCTGATATTCTAACTAAAAGAGTAAAACATCTTCTTAATTACTTAGTTTATTATGTTCAAATTGAATAGATATTTTGCATTTTGGTTCAGTTGTTCCACACTTTTGAGATTTTTTACATAGTTTGAATTATGCATTTGCTTTTCTATATTTGGTAAATATGTAAATGATTTGTGTTAAAAATTCTAACATGTTATATCAACGGAGCACATTTTTGTTTTATTTAAAATGGGCATAAATGAGTAAAAATATAAATTGAAAATTTCTTAAGGACCAAAAATTGAAAATATGATAGGTACTCTTTAAAAATGTATATAGTGATTTTTTTTTTTTTATTTATTTATTTAGGTTGGGATTTCTAGAGTTTTTGCTGAAGTCTTGCCATCACACAAAGTTATGAAAATTCAGCAGCTCCAAGAACGAGGCCTTAAAGTTGCAATGGTAGGAGATGGAGTCAATGATTCTCCGGCATTAGCTAAAGCAGATGTTGGAATAGCAATAGCTAATGGAACTGATGTTGCTGTAGAGGCAGCTGATGTTGTGCTTATAAGAGTATGTATTTCTAATTTTGCATATTATGAAACATTGATTCTTTAAAACTTCTACTCGCAGCATATATTTCATGTATACTAAACCTTTACTGGAAAAAAATGCAGGATATGTATAAATTTAGTCATCTGGTTGCGTTTGGAGATTGAATAATATTAAATATATACCAGGTGACCATAATTAAACTGACAGTGCTCACAGTGTTCTGTAGCGCGATCTATTTGCGAGAATGACGCCACATTTTGTAGGAAGACTAAGCAAGACGGGGGACGAAGGATTCCGCGAAAAACAAATTAGTTCCAAAAGTCACCACTAGGGGAATATTTGGCGCTGTGTAATAGAAAATAGAGTGTTAACAAATGCAAATCAATACGGAAATTACCTTTTATTTTGCATTCAAATGAGGTCCAATGTGGCTGCCGTTGTTGTGGGCCACATATTGCATTCTGTGCACAACAGCAGAAAATAACATGTCTGCAGGAATCTCCCGTACAGTCCGTGATATGTTATCCTTCAACGTAGCCAGGTCCTGGGCCACTCCTTGATAAACCTTGGACTTAAGGTAACCCCATAGCCAGAAGTCGCAAGGGGTAAGATCAGGCGACCGAGGTGGCCATGCAGTTGGAAAATAGCGGCTAATGACTCTTTCTGTTGTGAATTTCTGTCGTAACACCTGTTGCACCCATACAGCAACGAGTGGAGGGGCTCCATCTTGCATGAAAATCATTTCCCCCAGGCATTCTCTTTGCTGAAGTGCCGAAATGACAAAGCTGTTCAACATATTTAACATATGATATTTCTCTCCGGTAATTCTGTCGGGGTAATGTTCTCATAGAAGAATAGACCTACGATAAATTCTGCTGTGAACCCACCCTAAACTGTTACCTTTGGTGAATGTAAGGGAATTGCTGTGACTGCATGTGGTGATTTGTCATTCCAAATTCGGCAGTTCTGGGTATTCACATTTCCATTCAAGTAAAAGTGGGCCTCGTCTCCCCATAAGATTTTCCACGACCAAGCAGCATCCACCTCCATTCTGGCAAGAAAGGTGAGAGCAAAAGTCAATCGCTTATCATGGTCGGGGTACAGTAACTCCTGTACGCGGCTGATCTTGTACGGATAGAAGTTGATAATCTTTCGTAAGATTTTCAATACCGTACCGTAAGGCATATCCATATTCCGAGCTACTCCACGAGTGCTAGAGGTGGCAGCAATACTGTCTGGTCCTCTGTCGACAATCGCCGTGGCAACTGCTTCGATTGTATCCTGTGGTACAGGTTTTCGTCCTCTGCCTGACTGAACCTTCAGAGAACCTGTTTTCTCAAACGTCGCAACCATTGCTTTTAGCCCATTAACTGACACAGGACCGTTACCTTTACACATTTTTTTTTTGTGCATTCTAAAAGCACGAAGAGTGGCTGACGCGTTACACTCGTTGAGGTAAAAGAATTTGACCAGTAACGCACGCTCGACTAAAGAAGGAGACATTGCACATAAACTTTCAATCCGATTGATTCGAAACATAACACATTGCCTTTTAAAACCCAAGCAGCTGGCACTGTGCCAATGTATGTAATGTGAATTTGAATAAAGAACTTCTTCTTCTGCTCAGCGTACATGATATTGCAGATCACGAGACTTTATCGGTGTTTATGTAGATTTTACGCTTTTTTAAAAGTGTTGCCGTATTGCACTTGAACTAAATCAGAAAATGAGCATTATAAAAGGTAATTTTATTCTGTATTAATTTGCATTTGTTAACACTCTATTTTCTATTACACAGTGCCAAATATTCCCCTAGCGGTGACTTTTGCAACTAATTTGTTTTTTCGCAGAATCCTTCGTCCCCCGTCTTGTTTACTCTTCCTACAAAATGTGGCATCATTCTCGCAAATAGATCGTGCTACAGAACACTGTGAGCACTGTTAGTTTAATTATGGTCACCCAGTATATGTAATGCTAAAATTATTGAATTTGTCTGCAATTAGTTGGCTTTTTAGTATAGGTTTTAATAATTATGAGAGTTGTATGATTAGGCCTCATAATTTTATTAAATTCAGCTTGTATGTTTTTAATATTTCACTACTGATTTTCAAGTATTTTATAAAAAACATAGTTGCAGTATGAAATTGCAGAATATTATTTTTGCAATATGTGTGAAAGAAATAAATTAGGCTTTCAACCATAAAATTCACAGTGAATGCATTTTTACATCTTGATATAGCTAAAAAGTATTATAAATCTGAATTTTTATTTTTGATAATTTTTAGAATTTCTGTAGTCATGTGTGTTAGGCATATATTTGCTTAAAAAATTCTGTAGCCATAAAACAATGTATATTATTAGAAATATGCTTTATTAATTAATCATATACCTCTGAGATTTTATTTGTAAACATGATTATGATGATTATGAATCAAAAGCAGATTATTTTGAATTCTTGATTAGATCAGTGAAATTCTAATTGATGATATGTAATAATAATATTAATTCTGTATATAGGCATGTATGAAAAGTGTTTACACATTTCTAAGCAATTTGAATTTTTTTTTTAAGCAAATGTTTTGTAATAAAAATTTCTGACAACAGCTTATTATTTGAAATGAGAAATATCATCTGCTAATTTTAAATTTATTCTTCTTTCAAAATGCAACCTACCAGTGGCCGAGTAGTTAAAACTACTAAATACTGGTGATTGCACCTGACCCAGGTGAATGGGCTGGCTGCATGGTTGGTTTTTGTGATTTTCCCCATATGTAACATAAATATGAGATAGTTTCCCTCAAGTCATTCACCAAGGCATCCTTTCTCTTAAACATATAGCTTCCGTAGTTTTGCTCTATTCAAATAGCCTAATCTTCTTTCAAAATGGTGCATGTAAACAAGCTGTGGATTGAAAGATATGTGTTTGTGCTTAATGAAGAGAAATATTCATAATCCATATTTCAAAAACATTGTGAAATGCATCATATGAAAATTTCCAAGTACAATATGAGCAACACTATTAGCCGGAGAGGGAACAATCTTAAATCATTACTTCTACAAGGAAAGAAGGTGCCAAACAAATACCCCAAAAAAGTACATACTGTTTCTAATATCTCTTAAATCATGGTAATGAGAAAATCTGCTGGTGCAGAAATCAGCTGAAAAGTCTTTAAATATATCTGTAGCAACAATAAATAAAATAAACCAAGATTTACGATTTAAAAAAGCTTAAAAATATAATGTTCATCAGCTTTTGCCAAGACATGTGGTTTAATGCAGAATAATTTGTAGAACCTTGTACGAAAACTGTTTAGCAGGAGATAAATGGAAATAATATTGTGACCCTTGATAAAGCATGGGTTTACCTAAATGACTGCAACTAAAAATGGTCTATTTATTATTGAAAATAAAGAAGAAAAAAATGTGCAAATCTGATTCTGCAAAGAAAGTTTCAGTAAGGGGCTTTTTAAATGGGAAATTAAAAATAAGAAGCATGGGGGAAAAATGTTAAAATCAACTCTATGTATTAAGGAAAGTTTTCTGTCCAATACCTGCAGAAGAAATTGCAGTTCTTTGTCCCAGTGACTTTCAAAGAGTAAAACTTTGTCAAGCAATAAGTCATACATCGAAAAGTGCCTCTGTATTCCTTGAAAAAATGAATACTGATACAGGCCTATATGTTGTTTTAGTGCATTCTTGCAGAGGTCCTGCTATTTCATCTATGGTCTCTTGAAAACAGCTCTTTTTGAAGCAGAAACAAGATAGATGGACTCTGAGAAGAAGTGAAAGAGGAGTGGAAATCAACACCCATGGAAATGTTGCAAAAACCCCCCGTATCATGGAAATCTTGATGCTGATTTATAGTTCAGAAAAAAGGCTATTAGATCGAACATTTAAAAAAATACTCTTTACAATTTAAACATTAATTAAGCAGCCCTGAAGTCATTTTAAAAATGTGTAAACACCCTGTGTAATAAATGGTGGCAGACCATATATTTTATTAATTGCTGTACTGCAGATATATAAAATTATGAACTTAATATGTTATTAAAAATAAGGTAAAGATTTAACAGTATTAAGATGTGTACCTAAATCTCTCAGTTATATAAGGAGTTATGAAAAATTCTAAAAGAAAATACTATATGATCTGTTGAATGGCAACACTTTGAGAACTGGCTGTCTGGGAGGCTGAGGAAAGAGAAATTGATTTTACGTTTCAAGCAGTGGCAACACTGCTGTACTGCACCTTTGAAACATAAAATGATGGATGCATAAAATGCATATGGATGATAAATGCTTGGTAGCATAATATCAAAAAAAAAATCTAATGGCAGCAGTGGATTTTTAAAACATGATAGTGTGCTAAATGCATTTAGATTGGATAAAATGCATAACATTGTTAACATGGAATCCCAAATGAATTTGGTTTATCTGTCACAATATTAAAACAGGAATTAGCTGATTATAAAAGAAGTCTAACACTGAAATAATCATGGCAAATAATTAAAATGTGTAAAAATAATCAGCTTAATCATCTAATATGCAATATAAGTCTGTCCCTCACATATCAGCTTGTAAAATATGTAACTAAAGAACCCCTGTCTAATAACTAGCCTGTTGGTCAAACAAGGGTGTTCTTTTGGCGTTGTGCTAAAATTGGTTATCTTTATTTGAATTAATACATGTAAAATAGAATTTTTTTTACATGAAACCCGCAAATTTCAGGAGCCTGACAGATCAATAAATGTAGCTATAATGCAAGTATTTACATAAATATATGCATCATTTTCATGTGTTCATATTTGACAAGCATAATCCTAAATTTGTATATCTGTCAGTTCCTTTGATGTACATCAAATTATATACTCATCTACATTTTAAAAAGGATTTTTAACTGTCAATAATTTTTTTTTTTATGTCAGATATTTTAATGTTTTTAGCATTGCTTGACTCTTTTTTTTTTTTCTTCCCAGAATGACTTATTAGATGTTGTGGGTGCTATTGACCTTTCAAATAGAACTGTTAGAAGAATTCGATATAATTTTATATTTGCTAGCATGTACAACTTGATTGGTATCCCATTAGCAGCAGGTAAGGATATAATATTAACTAGAACCTTGAACTAAATGAAAAATATGGTTGTTATTTTGGAAATGTGTATCAATTCAAAATATATTAATAATATTTATTTTTAATTTGATTCAATTTTTAGGCGTTTTTCGTCCTTGGGGTAT
>KK115736.1:90266-128502 GCA_000611955.2 Stegodyphus mimosarum
CATCAATGACGGAAAAACAAGGGCTTCGTAGCATTACTAAGAAAAAAACTTAGTGAAATTCACGGTTCAAACATTCATCATATGCATTGTATTATACATCAAGAAGTTCTATGCACGAAAGTAATAAATATGGAGAATGTTTTGTCATATGTAAAGATAAATTTTATAAGATCTCGAGGTTTAAATCAGCGTCAATAACTCACTTTCTTAAGTGAGTTAGATAGTGAATATTCGGGTTTGTCCTACTATACCGAGGTACATTGGTTATCTTGCTCCAAGATTCTCAAACAATTCTGGGATTTGAAAGAAGAAATATGTCAGTTTTTAAAAACGAAAAATCAAGACGTAAGTTTGTTTTACGATCCAATATGGATACAAGATTTATCTTTCTTGGTTGATATAACCAAACACTTAACCGATTTAAATTTATCGTTACAAGGAAAAGATCATATCATTACGAACATGTTTGACATAATTAAAGCATTCAAATGTCAACTAGTTCTTTGGGAAAAACAACTTAAAAATGAAGATTTGACGCACTTCCCGACGTGCAGCATGAACAAATCAAGTTTAGATGATACTTGTTCGTATCAAAAATACGCAGAAAAAATTGCAAATTTAACAACTGAATTTGAAACGAGGTTTAATGATTTTAGTTCCCTCGAAGACAAATTTTTTTTGTTTTCTTCGATTTTCTCAATAAGTATTGACTCAGTACCCAGCCATATGCAAATGGAGGTGATCGAGATTCAATGCAACTCAAATTTGAAAGCAAAATTCATTGAAGTGGGCGTGCCTGAATTTTACAAATATTTACCAGCCAGGTTTGAAAATACTCGAAAATTCGCATATGAAATTATTTCCATGTTTGGTAGCACTTATCGGTGCGAGCAGTTATTTTCAGTCATGAAAGGTAATAAGTCTCCTATTAGAAACCGTATTAATGATGCTCACCTTGGGTCAGCGTTGAAAGTTATCACTGCAAACAAAATTTCTCCCGAAATAGGAAAGATAATAGCAGAGAAGAGATGTCAAGTATCAGGACGTAAATATTAAATTTTTCTTGTTCTTTTCTATATAAATATATATATATATATGTTTATTATTGTATTATTCGAAATAAATCTATGTCTCTATGAATATTGATTTTTTTTTTTTTGCGGCCCGCCTAAAGTTAAACCTTGTTTGTTTGGCCCAAGTGTACCTATGAGTTTGACATCCCTGTTGTAAGTGGACAGCCAGGCAACAACAACAGTAGAGAAAAAATAATCTGTTTGAAAAAAAAAAATTTAGAATCTGTGTTTCAATATTTAGTACAAGATGTATATAAATAAATTTCAAATACAGAAGTGTCTGAAAACAAATGTGCGGCACTGTATTTTTTAATTTAATATATATTGTCATGTTTTACTTGTTTAAAACCGTAAAACAAAATTTAATATAGTTTAAATATCAAGAGTAGAAAACAAAATAATCTGAAAAGTATCTAATGTATTTTCAAAGTTTATGGAGAAAACAGTAGTTTTATAAATTTATTTATTGATAAAAAAAATATTTTCTTAATAGTTATATTTTTGTATTTTAAAAATTAATGGCAGTTTAATTTAATTAGGTAATACTACAGGAGAATGATTATTAATCATTGAAATATCCAGGTAATACTACAGGAGAATGATTATTAATCACTGAAATATGCAGGTAATACTACAAGAGAATGATTATTAATCACTGAAATATCCATATATATTGAAAGGCAGAGTTATGCTTTGTATCTTTTAAAAAAGTAGTAAGTAGTAGATATAATCATTTGTCTACCATCAATCTATGTACTGAATTGCAGAATTTTACATTCTGCTCTTCGGTAACAAGTAAATGATTACTTACTACAAGAAATATGCCTTGGAAAATACGTAACTAAAAAACATATATTTGTATAACACTTCTTAAATACATTTTAAGTAAACAATGAAGAGACTGCATCCAGGAAAGACTTTTCAAAATTTAACACTGAAAAACGAGAAGTAGATTCTCGAGCAGTTTTTCTTATTTCATATAAAGTCTCAGGATCTGCTCTCCAAATAGTTTCTAAAGTATCAGCATAACTATCAACATCATTAGCTAAAAACCCAGTTTTTTTGGAGTTGAAATTTATCACAATATCTAATTTTGGTCCACCTGAATTGTGTGCAATCATTATCAGTCCAGCAGACATACATTCAACAATTCCTGTAAAAATAAAAATAATAATAATAACAATAACAATAAACATTTTTAATTACTCATTCTTTGGGGGGGGACAAGATAAGACCATTAAATTTCATATTCATTTAGAAATTCTAATTCATCCATAAATTATACAGGATGACTAAAACATTACAAACATCATCCAGTAGTGTGCTATTTATATTCCATCACCATGAAAACTTGATGAAATAAGCCAAAATGTGTGCTTTGTTTGCAAGGTCTAAATTTCAATTCTAAGTAGCACTTAGGTACATTGTTTCTCTTTGGTATCCAGAAGCTTTGGACACTGATTTTATCTTCTTTACAGAATTCAAGACATTAAATAGCACATAAGTTAAATAAACAATAACAAAATATTTATTAGCAATTAATATACCAAACAAGATATATTAAAATTGACAGCACCTGCCGAAGATCAACTACATGTTAGATTGAATTATAAGTTACGCCTTTTATAATTTTCTTCATTCCCACTGTCGATATGCTGCTACAGAATTCCTAGATTTGATATTTGAACAAATATTGATGGAAGGCAGGTGGAGTGTTGCCTGCTGACATTAACCACTCATTTTAAAATACATGAAAAGGTATTGTTGATAACTAATATCCACTCTATAGCAAAAAATATCGACGCACCATAAAGGAATCATCGGACTGATTTGAAATTTCATATGCATAGATATTTTCACCAAATAAGCAAATGATTAAAATTTGGTGCCCAATGAATGAATAGTGAAATCTCCAGCACATCGGAACTGCGCATCTAGCAGATGTATATAAGGAGCTGTTCTTGAACTGTTGTTAAAAATTTCTGTTGCACAGCGATTTAGGATACCTTTCAACAACTGAAAAAATGCCTTGCCGCAGAATTCGAGCTCATTCTGAGCAACTGTCAGAGTTTGAAAGAGGTTGTATCATTGAATTGAAAGAGGCAGGTTGGGCAAATCGGAGAATCGCTCATATATGAATTGAAGCTATGCGGCGATTAGAAGATGCTGGCAAGAATCGGTGGAAAAAGGCATATTTCAATATCATGATAGTAGTGGTCAACCTAGGGCCACAACAGATCAATTATCAGATCAGCTGTCACAGTGCCTGATTCATTGTTATCAACCATCAGACGTGCGACCTGCATACGAGTGACCACCATGACCATTCACAAACTGCTGATAGAGTGAAATCTATGCTCGTACCGACCATTACGGCAACTGCCACTCACGCCTGCACACTGTCGAGCCAGATTACAGTAGTGCTTGGCCTGATCAGGTTAGAATGATGCTGACTGGGGACGTATAGTCTTTAGCAACCAATCCCGCTTCCAACTGTGTTGTGACGATCATCGGAGACGTGTCTGGAGATGCCCAGAGCAGCATGCCTATACTGCTTTCACTATTGCATGCCACACAGGCCCTCAACCAGGAGTTATGGTCTGGAGTGCCATTTCCCTTGATAGTCGGACCTCTTTTGTTGCCATTAGAGGCATACTTATAGCACGACATTTTGTGACCTGTTTTGCTATTGTTCCTTTTGCAGTACCCTGCCCTTATTTTTGAGCAAGATAATGCCAGACCACATACAGCACGTGTTGCTATGAACTGTCTTTCAGCATGTCAAGCAATTCCTGAGCCAGCCAGATCTCACTCCCATTGAGCATGTCTGAGATATAATGGGAAGGCGACTGCATTTACCAGAGAATGTTGATGACCCAGCCCAACAATTGGAGAAAATTTAGTAAGAATAACCGCAGGAGACCATCCAGGACCTTTATCAGTCTATTCCACGCCGTGTGGCAGCTTGCATTCAGGCTAGAGGAGGGTCAACACCTTATTGAGCTCATTACTTTGTAACTCTGAAATAAATCATTCAATTGTTCTGAAATTTGAATAATTTTCTGTTCTGTACATAATCTTCTTATCCACCAATTTTTCTCTCCATTGGACAACTCCTTCTTGGTGCATCGATTTTTTTGTTATAGAGTGTATTTTGGTAGCATGCAGCATGGAAGGATTTCTTCAACTACACAAAATCACCACTGTCTTTATTATATTATACCACATTTATAACTTACCAGCAAGCTGGTTTCACAAGAGATTGGATTCATCTTAGCATCACTTTGCGAAAGTTTTGATGGTTTCAACCTCAGAAATTGCATGGCAGCGACACACAAGCAGAATGTCAGCTTCAGTAATTTTAAGCTAGCTATGAGTTTACTGGTATTTCTTTAGATTGGTTTGAGCTCAGCCTTAATGTAATCAGCACTATCATTCCAGTCTGTATGAACCTGGATAGCCTACACTAACCCATCATCAACTGCTTGTGGACAATTGTCATATTCTTGTTAGGGCTGGTATATTCATTAATTATATTATAATGATAAGCCATTAATACAGTAGTAATTTAGAACATGTTCATTTACTGTTATAACCACTTCCTATTTAAAATAATATCTCCTTGAAACAACAATGCATTCATGTTACTGAATTTACCCATTTTTGCCAATGCAATAATTGTTCAGGAAATTTATCCACGTGTTTAAATCTTTTTATAGTCCCTCACCCACACACACACTATTTGAAGATTTACAGGATATACTTTCCACAATTTCTGTTCCTCATATTTTTACCTTTTAGTATAAGTTATGATAAATAAATCAAGAATGAACAATTATTAATTTCTAACATACCTCAAGTCTTACTGTTATAATGATAACTATAACTAATCATTCACAGGTGGTGCATAATCTATCATTTGTAACAAATTCATGCAGAGCTGACAAAAATTCATTGTGAATAGGAGGTGCATGTTAGAATTTAGGAAATCTGAAAGGCTGCAACTAAGATATATTTCAAGTAATTTCAGAATGAGAATAGCTTTGCATTTTATGATTAATAAGATCATCTAGCATGTATATAATGGATATTTCTTCTTGTGCTTGCACTGCATTTAGAAAAGTATATTTCTAAAAAATAAAAATTATACTTTTATACAATATACTAAACATAATTTTTCAGATACAAGGTCAAACATTTTCTTCCATTTTCTCTATGATTCTTATTATGTGCTCTAATTTATCATTATTATCAACTATTGGATTATATGTCCAACGTTGACAAAATCACTGGACAAAGCATTACGTCGCTAACATACGTCGCCCAAAATTTTATGGCAATGTATTTATTTGGTAACCCACTAATGGCTGTGTGCACATTATACCATTTACCAATAATTTAGTGGTGGTGGTAATGTGCAAAGTTCTGAAATTCGGGGCTCATGTTTGTGGTTTCTATTTGTTGTGATTAGTTTATTAGGTGTGAAGTTATTTTTCAGAAATATACTCTTTTGCCTAATAATAGAGAACATAGTAATGTGCATGGCATGAATTTGTGCAGTTCTCTAAAGTTTCTTAAAGTAAAAACAGATCAGGTGTACATGGATAGCAGTGCCAATTTGTCAGCGAATTCAGAAATTCTCCGATTTTTTTTTTTTTAATTAAAACAAATCACTGTGCATATGAGCGGAAGAATGGGAAAAAAAGAAAGTTAAGCATTTTATTATGGATGTTTGTTGCACTTTTAATTTAATTAATTTGTTGTGTTTTATGTAATTTTCAGTGTTTCATTATAGATGTTTCTTGCATTTTCAATTTTATTAATTCATTGCTGTTTTACTTAATTTTCAGGGCGCCAACATTTTTTAAATTGGCTACTGTTTTTCATGTGTTAGGTTGACAAAAAAAAATAGCTGCCAATATTGGCAGTGCCTTTGCAGTTGGGTTGGGTGATTTATCCGAAATCACTGCTAATTTTAATAAGAACAAACTGAAAAAGAAGACATAGTGACCCTTTAAAATATTATTTATATACTATATTTCCTTGCATATTTATCACCCTAGCCTTTTTCAGCATATGATTTAGAAACTTCTGATTTATGGAAACAATGTAAAATGTATCTAATATTACTGAAGTTTTATGTGTGCTTTTTAATGTGCTATATTTATCATTTAATCTGTCTCTTTAAAAATAGTATACATCAAGTATGTGTCCCATTCCAGTTTGAAAGTGGCTAAATTAGTAGGAAAAGGGAAAAAAATATGAGAGAAAATATGGTATATATAGTACAAAGTCTAAGATGCACACTCATCAGGACTTTGACATTTTCAAATTTGGAATTTATCCAGATATTAGATCTTCAGCAACATGAAATCTTCCTTCAAACAATATGAAACATGATCGTTTTGGTATGAGGAGTGATGGGATAGGGAGGAATAATGATCAATGGACTTTAGCCCTACACATTTTCAACAGCAGATCCATAAGTAGTCAGAGATACCGGGATTTGGTCTCAGAATCTTACATAAAACTTCTTAGTAAGATGAATGCAGAAATTATATAACTAATAATATGAAATAGTGATTAATGAAACAATGAAGCATTTATGACCTCAAGAGAATCAAAATTTATCAAAAAAAAAAAAAAGCTCAATTTATTTGTTTGCTTTATTAAATATTTCTTTTAATGTAAATTGCTTCATTTTTTGGGCTAATATTTTCTCTTTAATTCTACAGACAAACATTACTTCTTGTTCAGTTACAAAATTCCATTGTTCAGTCCTGTAATTATCTGCTAAATTGTCAAATGAAATGTTTTTGTTCTCAACCGCTCTGTCAATTTCTTGACTAGCTATAGTGATATTTTCTGGATTTGGAACCATACTACAAATTTCACTGTTCATTAGGTGACCAATAATTGGACATTTAAATTTAGAGCTTGCAGTCATCACTAGAACTGTTGTATGATGTAAAACTGTATACAGAAAATTTAATGAAAAGGTCTTTATGTGAGAGCGACAACTGTATGTTTTTCACAGTCTTCACAACAAAAGAGAGATTGATTTAAATAGTGCAAAGAACATCTGAACTAGAGTAAACAACCATGGTTCCATGTTCTCTTTGCTGATAAGTCTAGGTTTAACAACTGGAGAGAATTAGCAACACGAAATTTTCCTTCAAACGCTATGAAACATGATTGTTTTGGATGAGGTGTGATGGGATGGGGAGGAATAATGATCAATGGACATTAGCCATACACATTTTCAGCAGCAGATCTGTAACTAGTCAGAGGTACCAGGATGAGGTCTCAGAATTTCTAGATAAGACTTCCTAGAGGCACATAAGGGTCCGACTTTTTATTTATGGATAATAATGCTTGTTTATAAATTATTAACAACTGGTGACTTTACAAAGAAACTTTGTTTTTTCAACAGAATGGTACCACTTGGGAATATTCAAAATTTTTCATCAAGCTAATGCACAAAGGCAAGAGCCATTTTGAAAATAGCTACACACAGCATGTTCTATAAGAGAAATCAATCAATAAAAATTAAAAAGCAAAAAGCTTCGATAACAAGACACTCACCTTTTTCAAGAAATTTTTCTATAATTTTTCACACTGTTGTTCTCTCATGTACACAGTAGTCTCTAAATACTTTTTAATGACGTGTGTTGCCACAAAACTATTTCGGCAATATATTGTATTGATTTATAAATAGTTTTTTGCGAGTTTTTGGCAGGATTGTGGATAATCAAAACATTGTCATAACAGTGAAATGGATTGGCAAACTATCACCAATAAATGGTACTTGCTTTGGAAAGGACAAGTACCAGTTAAGATGCAAGCTATTTCAATTATGATTCCAAATAGTATTTGCTTATTAAAATATCAAGCATATTCTCAACAAATATCTTTAAAGTATGACATTACGAATGAACCTCATTACTGAATATGAGATGGTATTGAAAAGTTTTGAGATGAGCTCTGTTTACAAAAAAATACTTTATTTATCTACGTTCCCCCTCCAAAAAAGTCACCTTGTACAGCGATACAGGGCTCCCTCGTTTCTGCCACTTCTTGGAAGTCTTCTTTTTGAAACATGTCACGCATCTTCTGGGACTTGCAATGCATCTTTGCAATGGTATCAAAACAGCCACCCTCGAATTAGATTTTCAGCTTCAGGAAAATAGCAAAGTCCACACGAGATAAATCTGGTGAGTATAATGAGTGTGGATATGCAATCATCTTATTTCTCAAAAGAAACTCGCATGTCAGAAGAGCATGATGACAGGGTGCATTGTCTTCATGCAGCAGCCAGTTTTTCATGCAACACAGATTCAGTCACTTTCACCAAATGTCTTCCCTCAGACAGCTTAAAAACTAGCAGAAGAACTCATTATTGGCAGTCTGGCCCATGGGGACGAACTCATGATGTGCAATGTTGCAAATGTCAAAAAACATTATAAGCATGCACTTGGTCAAGCTGCAGACCTGCCTTGCCTTTTTGTTCATGGAGGTGATGGGCTGTGAAGACTGCTGCTTTGTATCAAAGTCATACCCATACACCCAAGTTTCATTACCAGTAATGATTCTCAAATTGAAGGATGGGTCATCCACGACATGCTGACAGAGTTCTTGGCAGACTTTGAAATGGCGTTCCTTCTGTTCCTGGATCAGCAGCCTGGGGATGAACTTGGCAGCAACACAATGCATGTTCAAATCATACAAGAGAACTGCCTGCACTGTTCCATATGGCACACCAACATTGGAATCAGTGTTGTGGAATGTTCTTCCACGAAATGGTTTCGATATTTTCAAGTGTTGTGCTCACTAAAGGTTGTCCTGATCTTTCATCGTTTTCCAATAATGTTCTTCCTTTCTCAAAGTGTGCTTGCCACTCAAAATACCTTGAATGACATATTGCAACACTGCCCTACACTTGCTGAATCATGTCAAGCATCTTTGTGGCAGATTTGCCTAGTTTCACCTAGAATTTCAGGTTGTTCATTGGTGTAACTTACTGTCCACGATGAAATCATAGATGTGATAATGTAGGTGGTCAAAATAGCACCAGCTGCACAGTTACTGATTTACAAAGGACAATGCCTATTGACACACTGACTTATGAAGGTTGGCACTCCCAATGCCAGTGTGCAAGGACACCGCTAGAGGGGACAATGGGGACATCTGTCCCTGGGCACAGCATCCAGAGAGAGCCAAACTGATGTTATGAAATTTATAATTAATATTTTCCATTCTTAACAAACAGGAGGGGGCATGAAATCTTTAGCTGTCCCCAGGTGCTGAAAACTTAGCTACAACTCTGCCTGTATGGAGCCTTATGTTGCCATCTGTTGGTATATTTCAAAACTGGTCTCAAAACTTTTTTATACCACCTCGTATTATACTTAGGTTGTAATGAAGTAAAACTTACCTATTCCGAAATGTTCATTCCACATTGTATGAAGTGAAAGACTGGCCATTCGCATTTCATGTATAATTTCTTGGAACGTTAAGTTAATTTTAAATTCTACATTTTCTGAAATACCTAACTTTTTACACATAGCTTTTAAATCCTGCACTCTTTGATGATCTTCTTCATCTCGGCAACTTCCAATAAGCACTAATGTAACAGAATTATCACTAATCCCAACATTCTGTAAAAATTTGTGGAATGCATTTAATTGCAGTTGATGATTTTTTTCAGGGCGAAACTGTGCTATAGAAATAATCCTCAGTTTGTTTTTATCTATGTGCTTTTTCATAGGAATAACTTCAAATTCTGTCACATCACATGGAGGATATACTATAAAAGTACATGCAGGTTTCTTCCATAATTCTAAAATATGTCCTCTTGTCCATGAAGAGTTGACCATTATTACCTCAGCATGCCTACCCATTAGACCATATAAATAGGCAAAAACTGTATAGTACAGTAACTTTAAATATGAAAAAAATGTGCTTTTAGATATAAATATTCTGTTATTTACAGTAACTTTTCTGGTTGACACAGCATGCAACATGTCTGTACTAATAGTTGGATAATGAACATATGCTGCTACACGGCAGTCTCCAAGATACTTAAATACTGGAAGTGTCCACGCATATCCCATAGTATCAATATAAATGTCAGGCACATGTTTAAAAATGGCTTCAAAACTTAAAATAACAGAACCAAGGCTTTGCATAAGTAAAGTAAAATATGGATAATATCTGGCTTCAACAAAATAACGCTTTTTCAAAAATATAAATTCAACTGGCCGTGATAACTTGATATTGAAACGCAATTCAACATTTTTGAGAATCTCATCTGATGTTGCTACATCCCCAGTATATATGAGGCAGTGCACATCTTTATATCTGAAATAAAAGGAAAAAATTATTATTATTGTTAGACAAACCTTTCGAAGAAATATTTTTCTAACACTAACAGTTGTTGGACATATTTAGCCATATACAGAATTCTACTTTCGAAGCAAAATATAACTTTACATAATTTTTTTTTTTAAGTATATGAAAAGATTTCTTACCATCTGTCTTCTAAAAATGTATTAAATATTTTATACAGACATAACTATTATATAACTCATTTTCCATATTTTTTTCACAGTAGTTAAAAAGCATGCATATTTGACACAGAACAATACAGCACAAAGTTCAAAATCTGAATGCTCAATAACCAGAATAATCTATTACCTGGATTTCCTACAAAATATTTTTTTTTTAATTTTCCTTTTTCTCACAGAGTATGAGAATGGATACTATGATACTCAAGCAAAAGCAAGTATGCAATAAATAAATTTTTATTCTAATTAGCTAATCTATCATAATACTGAATCATCCTACATGTTGTTTCAGCTTTAAATACTGGCTGGCTAACACATCACACTTTCATTTTTGACTCTCGAATGGTTTATAGATGGCAACATTTTTCTATTTTACCTAACCCTGCACATAATAAATGTTTGTTTGCAGTGCTCCCAAAACCAATGTTTGTTTGAAGTGGAATTTTGTATATACACAGGTCACTCGGAAATTTTTGAGATATACAGAGGCTTTCAAAGTTTTACTTACGAAATTTTATTAGTGTTCAAATAGTCTCCTTCAACATCAATGTACTTCTGTAGATGAATTTTTCAGAGATTAAATGCCTCAAGCCATTTATTTCTTGGAATAAATTAAAATAATGTATATATAAAGCCTCATCAGTCTCATCTTCATAATGAAAATGACATCCACATAAGTCCTTTTTCAGATTAAAAAGTAACCAAAAGTCACACATAGCTAGATCAGGTGAATAGGGTGGATGTTCTATCACTTTGATGTGTTTCTGTTCAAGAAACTTCACTGTCAATTTTGCTGAATGAGAGATGCATCATCATAGTGGAACATAATCTTCTAACATTCCCTTCTTGTAGAATTTCTGGAAGACAGTGGTGTACTACTTAGCTGTGACTTTCTTCTGCCCTTCCAGCTTGATGTCTTTGACCAGTCTTGAACTTCTGAAGAAAATGCCATATATTACTTTTTCATAGCATGTTGGCTTTTCACCATTGTGTGTGTGGGGGGGGGGGTTCATCTTCAAAGACACATCCTTTACTTTCTTACGTGTTAGAACATTAAAAAGTAGTATGTATGTTTCATCACCAGTTATGATTTTAGAAATAATGCGATGACCACCATCTTTAAGTAATTTAAGGGTTTCTTTACTGATTTTGACATGCTCCTCTTTTTGATGCTCAGTTAAATTATGGAGAATTCAACAGAGGATTAGTTTTTTCATAAGCAATTCTTCATGAAAAATTTTACGTATAGCAGTAGATCCAATGTTAAGTTCCTTCTGTATCATTTGGTAGTGCAGCAATTATCATCAATTAATATCTTCGGCATGGTAAACACATTATCCGGAATAACTGTTGACAATGGTCTTCCTATGTGTTCTTCATCCTGAAGAGAGTTGCGACCTATGTGAAATTTTGTAAACCATCTGAATATAGTAGCATGAGATGGACCTTCATTTCCAAATGTGAACCATAGACACCAAATGCATTCTTCTTGATTTAATCCCACTTTATAATCAGAGAAAATCATACCACAATAACGTTCTCATGTCAACTCCATTTTTTCCTACCTAAATTTATTCTACGCTAAACTACTTGCAATTGGTCAATAAAATATTGTCTGTTTGACTAAAATCGTTCATTATTTTCAAA
This sequence comes from Stegodyphus mimosarum, assembly GCA_000611955.2. Taxonomy (NCBI): domain Eukaryota; kingdom Metazoa; phylum Arthropoda; class Arachnida; order Araneae; family Eresidae; genus Stegodyphus; species Stegodyphus mimosarum. The sequence continues at coordinate 102,553 of KK115736.1, forward strand.
CCTAAGCATTAATTATTTTCTGCTATTTATCACCTGTGCATACGTCAAAAATTTCAGAGTGACCTCCGTACTGGTATTTCTTTCTTACCCAATTAAAGTACGGAAGAAGAAAAAGAAAGAATTAAGATCCCATTTAAATTAAACTTAGCTAACACTACAAACCGTACTTTTTCTGAAGTTATTCAGTTTAGTATTCTGTTCAATCTATTACTTTTTTTTTGTTATCTTATCATTTAAGTTTTAGTAAAAAACATCTTCATTTAACTCTGGCTTTGAAGCTTTACATCCACCAACCAACTACTGAATATCTGAATTATATATGAGCACTGTAATTTAAATATAAAGTAGCCTTTTTTAAAGCTGATGCAGCAGTAAGAATTCTTGAAATATTTTAATCTAAACTCTGCTGTGTAGAGTATTGCAAGGTCATAAGAGAATAGGCTTGCAGATATTTTTTTAAATGTTTGAAAAGACATTGCTAAAGACATTGTTAAAGCTGCATTTGGTAACTGAACAAAAAATTACATCTCTCTACAAAATTAATGAGAAAGTATTAACACATAAAATAAAATTAAACAACTTATGTTGAAAAAATTTCTAGGCACATTTCTGTTACTGGGACCAGATTAAGAAATGCATGTGTATGTGTGTGCAGGTTGAAATTTATTGTACAGTAAGTACCCCTTGGTTTCTGTCTGAAAAAATCGCCAAGTGGTATTGGTTGTTCGTGAAATCTGCAAGCCCGCTGCATGAAAGAGGTTTTTCGTTAACCCTAGTGTTGATAATGGTGGCAAAACTAGCCTTGGAGAATTTTTTTTTTTACTTTTTGTTATTAAAAAGAGGTTACTTTTGCGAATATCACCAAACATGCCGTGATAAATTTAGATTTTGGCTATTTTTTTTAATGGTAACCCTTTTATATGGACCAATGTTTTTGGTTGTTAGAATTATTTTCAATTGCTGTGTTTGGTTGCACGATGGTCTTGTATTTTGAAGTTGCTATTATTTTGCTTGCTACTATTGTGAACTTGAAGCTTTTGTGTCGGTTGGATGATGGATGAAAGACGTTTGATTTTTGCATGAAAGCTGGTTTAAATAGATATGACTATATAGGTGAAATAGATATGATAGATATGAATGAGCTGAAAAGACAAAACATTTAATTGTAATTTAACTGTTTGTGCATTTTTAGTTATTTGTTCACGTCTGTTTGTTCAGACAGCGGCGAATGTTTTCTGGTTAATATGATAGTTTTAACTTCCTGATTTGGTCTAAGTGAAAATAGATTGATGTGTGCATGGACAAAGTTAAGGCAGTTCACAATGCCTAGTTTGTTGAGTTTAATGATTTTTTTTTCAAGTTAAAATAAGCCGATGTCTACATGGACAAAGCTAAGACAGTGCGCAGTGCCTAGTTTGTACAACTCTCTGATTTTTTTTAAGTTAAAATACGTCGATGTGTACATGGTCTTTGAGTTTGTGTTTGACTTCTTATTTTGGTTTTGTGCAACAGGTGGAAGGATCCAGCCACCGTCTTGAAATTGGTGTCGATCCTTCATGGCACCGATAAAGAAACAATTCGCCGAGGGGTACTGTAGAATAAATTTTAACTGTGTGTGTGTATGTATACACAAAATATATACATACGTTCATATATGAATATATACAGGCATACATACATTTCTGAATCTGATCATAATAACAGAAGAATAAAAAAAATTATAATAAATAAAACAAATATTAACATCGAGTTTTTTTATTCAATTTTGGTTTCCATATCATAAATGCCTTTTATTTCACATACAATTTTTTATATTTTGAATTTTATAATTTCTACATGTAATATACAGGGTGTTTATAAAGTCCCAGACCCATTTTGATGTTTAATAACTCATAAAATAATAAAGATAGATTAAAATTAATAACATAAATGGTTAGATAGACTCAAAAAGTTTCATGCCCCTTGTCAATAAACTTCCACATGTGCCCCCTTCGTCGCACGGAGAATATAGAGTCGATATTCAATTTCACGCCAGGTACTGGCAAACATGTCGACATCCACAGAGGTTATTGCGATTATAATTCTGGCTTTTAGGTCATCAATGTTCAACATTCTTCTCCTGTAAACGCTGTCCTTTACAAATCTCCAAAGGAAGAAGTCCAACAGCGTTATATCAGGTGATCTGGGTGGCCAAAGAATTGGACCTCCTCGCCCAATCCATCTTCCTGTAAAAGAACTACGAATGATGGTACCCCAATGAGGTGGTGCACCATCTTGTTGCAAAAAGACATGTGGCTAAAGCTCTTTTAGTTGCGGAAATACGAAGTTTTCCAACATGTCTAAGTATACGACTGATGAGACTGTCTTTTCTGTAAAAAAGAAAGGCCCAGTGACTTAATCGTGCATTAGTCCACACCACACATTAACCTTTGGGGAACCCCTTTGTACCTCACAGTATTCATGGGGGTTTTCAGATCCCCGTATGCGCACATTATGGCGATTAACAAACAAAAGAGAGAAAAATGCAATTAATAAGCAGACGATATTTAGAAAAGTACAGATATTTAGACTGGAAAATGAAATCATCTGAAATTAACCACATGCGCAGACAATATTTACAAAAGTAAAGATATTCAAACCTGAAAAGGAAAATATATAAGTTATTCCATCAATAAATGCCATAAGTTTGTTTATATCTTCATTATTTTATGAGTTATTAAACATCAAAATGGGTCCAGGACTTTATAAACACCCTGTATTTTTATTTAAATTTATGATTTAAAATCCAGAAAATTGAAATTGCCAAACAGAAATCGAAGATTCCGGATCTTGGACTTTGCTGTATTTCATAGTTTATATAATTCTTCATGAAATGTGTTTTGACAATACATGCAATTGCTGTGAAATAATAACAATCTATTAGCCAAAAGGTAGGATAAATTATATAATAAAAAGAGCACAATGTAAAAATTTATTATTTCATTAAAGTTTTGTCTTTTAAATTAAAAGTTTAACAAAACAGAATTTTAACTTGTGCCTAGATTACCTAATTAAACTGATTACTGCTCATTATGAGTTGCATTTTCATACTGAAGAAAGACTTCACTAAAAGATCTATACCAGGCATGGTCAACCTGTAGGCATTGGTTCCACAAGATTCAGTCAGTACTGAACCAAGCATCAATTATAATTTTGAAACACATAATTATCATCTGATAGTTGTGAGATAACTTTTTACAATGAATAATTGAATGTATTAAATTACAATATAGGAGTAGTAATTTAAAAATGAGCATGTCATGCACTAATTATTACAGAATAAACTGGTAAGTAACTACATTTGAGATTTATTACCATTATGATAGCAGTCTTAGAATTAAGTATTACAGGTTATTTAGCCAGCATAAATGACATGTACATTAGCAATACACTGCATTAACAATGTAGACACTGAATATTACTGAGCAACCATATAAATATATACATGAGAAAAATGAGCATGCATAAATATGCATGAGAAAAAGAAAACTTAGCTGATGATTCATTTCATATCTAACACACTAACTGTTAAAGTAATTTAGAAGGTGATCGCCAACTGCTGACTGTGTTCTTTATATTAATGCTTAATGCTTCATTTGAATAAGTTTTTGTGCTATTGTACAGACCACCATATAATTTTTCATTTCAATTTACTCTTAATAAAATCCGCTAATAATTATAATAAAAAGAACATGTTTGGTTTCTTATTTCAAAAATAAATACATAAATCAATAAAAAATTAGTACATGATAGAAAAATGTTTTCATATATCATAGGGATTTATCTTTTTGATTACAAAGAAAGTACAAGAATTATTTATGTTTATAAATAACCAGATCAATTAAAATGGGAAATCTTCACTTATTTAAACTTTTCTATTTATTTGTAAGCTATTCTATTACTTTCAATTCAACATAAATATTTAATTACAGCTTTCAAAATTTCTAAATTTTAACATGTTACTCTGGTTGACATGCTGCATGGTCCTCCCTGACCTACACATTCATTCATTAGTGAGCCAGTGATTCAGATCACTGAGCATTAGTAGTTTATCATAGGTTCAGTTACATGAAATTTCCCTATTTTTCTTTACATTAATACATGCCAATTTTCAACAGAATGCTCTCCCTCTTACATAACCCTTCTGAGTAAAAAAAAAAAACTTGCATGCTTTGCTCAGTTAATAGCCATCTTACATAAATAAGACTGTTGGAGATTACATAAAATACAGCAAATCTTTTGTCGTATATGAGACTGTAAATGATGACAATTATAAATAATGCACAATAATCCATTTTAAAAAAAATTAATCCACATTCACTAGCATGAAATAACAGAATGATTTAAAAAGCATTCGAAATAAAATATCAGAAGAATGGTAATTAAGATGTTTCAATAATTTTTCATTTAAAAAAAAACAAAGTGCAATTTAAATGTTTAAGTAATCGTAGGTCTAAGTAAAAATGGGAGATCCATTTTTTTTTTTTTTAAATCAGTGGAAGGCGATTGATCTTAACAGAATTGTTTATGTAATTGATAAATACTGATATGTTTACATATACAAATAATTCCTGTTGTAGCAATGAATATTCCTACAATAGGTATTCTTTTCATAGTTTTGTTCAAGATTGTTCTGGACAACATGCATTTAGTTATCCATTTTCATACAGCACTGTATTTTTTTAAAATTGAATTTAAAATTAATTGGACAGCAATTTTTGTTTTCGGTCTAAGATAGAATTCTTGATAACTTGAGTAATTTCTTTAACATTTAATCAGTCAAAATTTAATATAATGTAATATAATATTGTTATATTCAAAGTTTTTTCAATTAATCAAAGCAAATGCATGCTACAGATAACAATAAGAAAAATTTGTATATGTATCTGACAGCAAGAAATGAACTGACAGATAATAAAAATTACTTTTTTTGAACTGCACGAACAGCTGTCCATAATACACGTTCTCCTCCACCACCGGCATTACAGTATGGATGAAAAAACCCAACAGTCTTTACACAAGAATTTTTCTTTTGCCAACTGAGCTTTTTAAAATGTAAATGTTTTTTAGTTCGAAAATATATTAACAACAGAATAATAAAAAATATCAAAACGTAAACTTCAAACATAAAGAAAAGATTCATCATCATGGAAGTGTCGTCTGCCCATCAACACACGGTTACTTCGTGATTTTTCATGCCATGACGGTTATCATTGAAATGGCGTTTGAAAAAATAATTGAAAGAAACAATTGCATGTGAGTTTATATAAAAGAAATGTATCGTAAATTTAATTTCGTAAATGATCTGTTCATTTTTAGTACATAGACTGAGGTTAAAATTTGGAACATTTTATTGTATATGTTTTCTTTAAAATGCTTTTCTGGATTTTGGCAGCGTTTGTTACTAGACACTGAAATCAACAGTTATGGTTCTTCAAGAAGAGTCATTATTTAATACAGTATGCTCAACATGGTAAAAAACCAGGTATATGTTTGTTACATTACTATACTTGCAAAATTAACTAACCCAGACTACAAGTCTTATATTTTTGTTATTTTGTATGAACTGGACAGCCGCTAGTAACGCGAGTCCTAAAACCATTAAAATATATATTAGTTTTTTTAAAAAGGTGCTGTAGTTTGATGGGATTATTATTATTATTTTGATTCTGATCTCTGTATTTTTATACGAATGTTTATCAAAGTGTGTGTAATCAATAGAGAATATAAAATTGTGGCAAATTTTTGTTTTAATCCTTTCTGATCGTTTAGTGTATAAATATATGAATATTGATAACAAAACTAATACGCTAATGGTAATCGAAATTTAAATGTGCAGCTAGCTTTGAATTCAGGAGCAGACACAGTTTTTCTCTTGTCGGTGCAAGTATAACAAATTTTTTAATTCTTGGTCAATAAATAGGAACTGTGAAACTATATTTGAATTACGAGATATGCCGGGAAGCTTTTGACATGTTAACTTGTGAATTTTTCTTAAAAGTGATAATATGAAAATTAGCTGTTATCAGTGTGTTAAAATTCTGTTTATTAACTTTTAATAAGAATTTCGTGTAATTTGTTTTCTAAAGTACAGAACTTCTTCAGAACAAATTTTGGAAGCTTTCAGCTTCATGCATCGATACCCTAGATGTTGCTAATAAATATGCTACCATACTTTTCATGACAGTACCACTTTATTGAAATTTAAGTTGAATAGATTTTTCTCACAAAGTGCATGTAGAGTCATATTTTAAGACCAAGACTGACATGAATTGTCAGTTATCTGAGTCATAATATTTGCTTGATCTCAAATTTATAACGTATTATCAGGTGAAATTGATTTATTTGAAATTTATAAAAAAAATTAGTATGTATTCAGTTCTTTATTAACATTTGCTCAATATTTGAAAGTACTTATAAGCATTGTATTAATCTTCAATGAGTCAGTAGCATCAAAAATGTTAATGAATTTTGCTTCATTATAGAAGACTATCAAGGTATTTCATAAGTATTATTCATTTTAGATCTGTTTACACATAGCTCTTTTTTTTTTTTAGTCCCGAAGGACTATTACTTTCGTTTTGCGTCGGAAACACAAAAACGGCGTACCATTTTTCAAATTGTTGCCACTAAATGTTATTGCTCTGCATTAAATTTTAAAAAATGAAAAATCTGCATAAATGTATGCCTGTTTTTTTTTTTTTTTTTTTTTTTTTTAAAAAATCGTCTGCGTGCGTTGCATGGGAAAATAAAAAGGAATTTTAATTACAGTTCTAAATAAATAGCCAAATAAATGTGAAATTCGTAACAATATTCTCTAAAACTTTAACGAATTTTTCATTAACAAACTCAAAGATTTCAAAGCCAGCAATACCAACGTTGTACAGAAAAACATTTTTATCTCCAGCGCGTGAGAGTGTGTACCGAAATTTCTAAAGATATGCTCAATTTAAAATTAGTTTGCGATATTACTCTTGAAATCAATTTTATGGTTTAAGTGCGAAGAACATGGTATTTAACAAATAAAGGTAACACACAAATAAATATATCTGCTTTATGACATGCTTCTTTAAAAACTGATGGTTGTGTTCCCTTCTCCCAAAAGAAGTCGACATAAAATTGTTTAATTGAAACTGTGCAATGTATATTATATATGAAGTTTTTAGAAATTGAAGAAAGTGTAGTTGCTGATAACTGATCAAATTACCTACAGAATGTATAATTTTAGATATTGTTTTTGTAATAGTAGTTAAGCATTTAGTTTCTAAAACTAAAGTAAAAAGTTTGATTGGAATTACTAAAATAACTTCATAATGGGAACTTCACAGCATCATAAAATGTGAGCGAGTTAACTCCAGATGACAATAAAACACTTTATTTCCAAAACTTACAATCTAAATAAAACATTGTAGAGACATTAGGTTAATTCAGAAGCGGGATAGATGAAAAATGAGCAACTCCTTCTCCGAGAATTGAACCACGGACCTCTTGGTTACGCGTTGAGTGTACTGACCATGAAGGCATGTGAAGAAGGTGGGAGAAATACATTATATACTCCACCTTTTTAACCCGTTCACGGTGGGCACCTTTGTTACCGAAGCGTTCTGTTGGGACGGCGCATTAACCAGATGCTTCATCTTGTGGGAACAGACAATTCGCGCTGCTAAGCCTAACTTTGGAAAGAAATTTGTATAAATTAAATTTGTCATCCAATTGTTCCAATTTTTGGTACAGAAGAACATTCAGGCAGTTGTCAAAATTAATTTTAAACCTTTATTATAATATTTTCCTTAAAAATTTTATAAAATACTCATTCTAGAATAATATAATTTTTCCCTTATCCCACAAATAAATATATGTGGAAAAATATCTAAATAATCACAGATTTTATTTAACACAACACATAATTAAAATTAAAAATTGTTAAAACTCTCTGTCATAAAAATTTAACACGCAAACAACGAAAAGGAAGCAATATTTCATAAAAGAGACTGTGTATGATATTGTTTGAAACATGGGTGTACACAAAGTCCACTGAGGCACGTATGCTGTGATTTCTGTATCTGATACTACACTGACTACCAATAAGTATTTGGACAGCTGTGATAGAAAAGAAAAACTAACTTTCTTCAAAATCAATAGTTGGTAGAGCCTCCATGAGAGGTAATTACAGCGTGGACCCTCCGGGGAATACTTTCCACAAGTCTTTGTATGACAGCTAGTGGTATTTTCTTCCACTCGGCTTGGAGAAGACATAGAAGTTCCTTCACCGATTTTGCACGGATAGTGCACCCCTGAATTCCACGATGCAACTCGTCCCAGAGGTTCTCGATAGGGTTCAGGTCTGGACTCTGGGCAGTCCATTCAATGAACTCCATTGGCAGCATACCAAGCCTTGGTTAACGTCGAAACATGACAACTGGCATTGTCATCCTGAAAGTAACAGGGGTCCAACCCGTAAAACTGCCACAACATAGGAAGCACATTGTCATCCAAAATAATGTAGTAGGCATCGGAGTTGAGCTTACCATGAATGGGGACCAAGGGTCCCAGCCCAAACCAGGAGAAACACCCCCAAACCATAATTCCACCTCCGCCGAACTTGACTGTTGGCACAATACATTCTGGCAGGAGACGTTCTCCAGGTAGACGCCAGATCCAGACCCTGCCATCCAAAGGGTAAAGAGTGAACCTTGATTCGTCACTCCAAAGAACCCATTTCCACTGATCTACGGTCCAATTTCGATGTGCTTTGCAACACATTAACCAAGCAGCGTGGTTGGACTTCGTGATCAAAGGTTTATGGGCAGCAGCACGACCGTGAAAACCAAGCAATTGTGCTTCCTTACTGATGGTATTCATTGAAACAATACTCCCGGATGCCTATTGAAACTCCTCGCGGATGAGGCCATCGGTTGGGTGCAGTAATTTCTCTGGACAGCACTCGTCGGTCTTTATCTCCCAGTTTCATTGATCTGCCGACTCGGGGCACATTCCAACAATCACCGCTCACCTTCCACTTTTTAATCACATAGGCCACTGTCGATTTTGGGTACTTCAGATCGCTAGATATGTCCCTTAAGGATCGGCCACATTTGTGATACCTGATAATTATACATTTCTCGAAATCGGAGAGCTCCGAACTGCGAGGCATCTTGCATGCGACTAAAGCCGATGCTGTTTCCTACACGATATATGCCGGCGGAGTCCGTGACGTACATTAGGACCGCAGATATTGTCATTTGCATAGGTGTCCAAATACTTATTGGTAGTCAGTGTACATCTGTATTAGAATCACTATCACTTTCTAAATCCACATAAATATTATCACTCTCATTGGAATAGAAAAAAAACTCATTTGGCATTTGTATATATTCTTCTACGGTCAGATAGTGCTTTCATTTTGCTATTTAAAAAAAAAGTTTCGCTAAGCTATAAAAATATTAGTCTCAATGCCGGAAAAATCTAAAAGTAATAAAAAAATACTCTAATTATAGAACATCATAATAGGGTTTCCATAACGTTCAATTACTCAGGTTACCATAAATGAAACATAAAATCTCCAAAATATTTATTCCAACAGCTGATGCTTGTCTCGAAATATATAAACTGCATTTCAGCTTGCAGACATTATCAGAAACATCTGTGTTGTGATTGTTGCATGTGGATTCTTCAGGTATTTTATATAAAAACATTAAGCAGACATGAAATTGAATAAAATGCATTTTTTCGTTTTCTGTAATATTGAGAATTGAAGGAACAGTTCCTAACTTTGTTACTGGACTAAGTGTTTGATCATTGTCGACTCCAGAATGTTGAGTAAACCCTTTAGCTATAAGTCTAGTTTTAGATTTATCAATAGATCTATCAGGATTCTTTTTAATCTTATAAACCCATAAAATCCATGTTACATTTTTCATCAATGATATCATTTCTGAATCCATAACTTCTTTCCAATGTACACTTTATTTACAGTTGATAGCTTCTTTGTAAGTAGAAAGCTATTCAGAATCAGCAATAAAAGCTTCACTTATTGTTATATAATCTTCAAAATGCTTTGACTTTCTTAATTCAGCTGTATTTCTTAGGTATCTAGGCTGTGCATTACTTTATAAATTAATATCTTCACATTCTTGTTCTTCAGAATCTTCATCTGATACATTTCCAGATATTTTTTTATTGCGTTCTTTTTATGAATTACCTTCTTTGCTAAGAAATTTATCTCTGAATTTTCTTTATGTTCAGAGCTGGAAATTAATCTGTATTGATCATGAAAAAATAACTGTACTCTTCAGAGGCGTAGCTAGGGTTTTCAACACACAGGGACAACTGAAGATTTTGCACCCCTTTCTGTATGGGAAACATTTCAGTCTAAAATTTTACAACATAAATTTGGCGACCCCTGAAAGCTGCACCCAGGGACAAATGTCGCCACTCTCACCACCCTAGCTATATCACTGGTACCCTTTCTTCACAATTTGTGAACTCCTCATTAAATATAACATCATGTGAACAGATCACAGCATTGTCTTCTTTGATCCGTATGTGGTATCTTTCCAATTAAATAAGCTCAGAGTTGTCAATTCTCCAGATTTCCGACCATTCTCCCGCCAACCCGATTTACAATATATTTCTCCCGACTTTCTCTCATTCTTAAAATTTCTCACGATTTTTATGTAGCTTGGCTTAATACTTCGTTATTTGCATCCCCAGAAAAGTGATTTAGGGTGTCTGAAAGCACCTGGTTTTTCTCTAGACTGCATAGAAAACCAAAGTAGTTTCATGAGTGAGAAATTATGGTGAGCATCTGCTTTATGAGTGAGAGCACGTGCCCGAAAACGTCATGTTCCATTTCTCAAGTGAGCATCAAGTGTGTCATCCGGCACATATTAGCCAATGAGCACAGAATAAGATCGATGTTGTTATTTCGCTCATCTTGTGGCTAACCTGGGTGAACGAACGTGCTATCAAGAAATTACAATACGTCGTATTAGTCATGTCTGCGAAAAAGGTAAAATAGATACTTTTGAAAAATCTTACACAGATGTCTCTTCTAGTATTTTCTCAAGGAAACATAATGCATTTGCGTACCGTTTGTCACACGGTGGACATGTTCATACACAAAAAACACAAGGACAACATGAGTTCTATTGAAAAAAATGAAAAGTTAATTTCTTCTTTGGAAACAAAAGAATAAAAAGTTATTAATGCAGAATGTACTGTTTACATTTAAGAATTAGCAACTGAACTTTCAGATATTAATCAGTAACGATTTGAAGTAAATTCATTATTAAAAAATATATTTTTATCATTTAAAAATCTTTTTGTCGTTGAAAATAAATCTCCCAATTTTTTAGCGTCGTATATTGGCAAGTATGTAAGCTGTAAAGTTGTTGTTATTTTTCATTAACCAGTTATTTTATGTTGTATCTTTACTGTCATTTCTGCCTTCTGTTTCCTTCCCAGCATTCAAATTATATTTTTGGAATATACATACATTTTTTGCTTTAAAAATGATTGAATTATGTTGTTCTTATCTTTTGGTTCAGATTGTTATGCTTTTAGTTAACCAGCATGCAGGAAATGTGGAATTATCAACAATTTAAAAGTTTTTTTAAGTGCGGGTAAGCCTAATTTTTGTTTATGGTAGCGGACATATTTGTTTACATTTGAAGCTTAGCAGAATAGTGGATTTGTTGCCAATCTCTAGAAACTGAGTTTCGCAACAACAAAATAACGTCTTCTTATATTATTGCGAATTAATTTACGCTTGATTCATTTTGGAATTGTCATTTAAGTTATTAGCTGCTTTTTGCGTACAGATCGGAGTTAAATATTGGAAATAACTGTTTTTTGAATTGTTTTAACTGTACTTGGTGTTTTATGCTTTTCTATGTCTTTCAGTTTTTAATGAAAATATTTTGAACTTTTATGTATTTTTGCCTTATCGCGAAGTGAGGACTGAATTAATTAGTAGCGCATACGCATTAGGTAAGCGGCGCTTAATCGTCTGTGTTTAGCTCCGAAGTGTGGCTATGGCAAATGAATATAGTTAACTTTAAAGAATGCTTTTATTCTGAAATGCATTAATTTTTTACTTCAGCAGTATTGCTTTAATGAGCAAATGCATAAGTGAATAATCCGGCTGAGCGGTAAAGTAGCTGAACACTGGTAGTTTGGTCCAACTTTCGAATCCCTGCGAACAGGTTGGTTGCATGAGTGGGTTTTATATATATATATATATATATTCCCCATGGGTAACATGTATACAAGCCAGTTTCTATTAAAAAGATCCTTCACGAAGGCATCCCTTCCCTTAGGCAGATTGCCCTAGAGTGCTTTGCCATACCTGAATACACTACACCACTACTTCGCGCAAGCAGGCAAAAATGACACTTCCTGTGCTGGTTGCCATAGATAGGAAAATTCGGCCACAGGTTAATGTTATGAAACAAAATTGCAAAAGAGATGTTGGGTATAAAATTTATAGACAACAGTTGAAGTTTACCAAAGGGAATTTATATAAAGGAATTTTAATAACGAATCTACTGTTGGAATAGCGTACCCGAAAAGTTTGGCGATTACACTTCGTGCAAATGCCCATTAGCAGCTGAGCGGCAAAATCGCTTAACACTGGTATTTTGGTCCAACTCTTGGGTATTTTCGTGATTTTCCGCATGCGTAACGTGTATGAACTATCTTGTGGATGCATGTGAAACGTGGATTCATACGTTAATAAAGCGGGCGCATGGGTTTTTTCACGATTTTCCACAAATGTAACGTGTATACAGTATCTTGTGCATGCATACGTTAATGAAGCGGACACAGCCTGCTCAGCTGGCAGGCTTTCTGCTAGAAAATTGCTGAACACTGGTAGTTTGATCCAACTTTTGTATCCCGGCGAAGGCACAGGTGTTTTCGTGATCGTGCAGTATCTTGTGGATGCATACGTGAATAAAGTGGACGAGTTTGCCCTCCTAGAATTTCGTGATTTTTCTCATGTATAATGTGTATGCAGTATCTTTTGGGTGCATACGTGAATAAAGTGGGTGCAACCCGCTAAGCTGGCATGCTTGCCAACTAGAAAATCGCTGAAAACTGCTAGTTAGGCCCAACTTTCGAATCTCTGCAAACGCGTGAGTGTTTTTGCGATTTTCCGCATGTGTAACGTGTATGGAGCATTTTGTGGATGCATACGTGAATAAAGCAGGCACAACCCGCTCTGCTGGCGGGCACTCTCGCTGCATGGGTGTTTTTGAGATTTTCCGTGTGGGGAATGTGTATACAGTATCGCTGAACACTGGTAGTTCTGTCCAACTTTCGAATCCCTGCGAACAAGCGGGCTCGGCCCGCTCAGCTGGCGAGCTTGCTCGCTGGTAATGAATTAAAACCTATTATCCCAGCAAGTTTAAGACTTTGTATTTTGCATGAATTGTATGATGTACAATTTCAGGCCATCCTGGCATAAGAAAAATGGTGCAGTGAGTTCAGGAAGCTGTCTGTTTCATACAGCTACAAAAATTCGTATGTGAAGTACTGTGACATTTGCCAATTAATTAACGATGTTAATTATAGCCCAACCTGGTACCTAAATAACACAAAGCCACTTTTCGTAATGAATTTATAGGAAGTGACTTATAAGGTTCTTAAGTGAAGTTAAAAAAAAAATAGATATTTACTGATTATCGTGGATCGTTTTCCAAAGTGGATAGAAATAATTCCACTCAAATGAACCTGCACTAATATTTTTTCAGATTCCTTTTTTTTTAAAAAAATTTATTTTAAAATTTGGAGCTCCATTAAAAGTAATTTCAGAATGGTAAACAGTTCATTAATCAAATCTTTGAGGATTTTTGTGCAAGGTTTGGCATACGACATTTAAGAATGGTCCTTTATCGGCAGCAATCAAGCATGAGTAGGTGAATAGAAACATAGATAAGACTATTCATAGTTGTGTAAAAAACTTATCATAAACAGTGAGACAGTTAAGTCAATGAACTTGCATTTGCTTTGAGGATGGCTACCAGAAAGACCTCAGCTGAATTATTTCTTGGCGGAAAGTTAATTACCCCTTTGGATAAACTATTTTTCATTCAAAAGAGGACTGAGGAATTTAAGATGCAAATATCTGAAAATTAGTTAATGAGGCCATGAAAAGCTCAGATATTACTATAACAAAGCAGAAACTGTATTATGAAAAGAAAATGCATGATTTTGATTTTAAGGTGAAAGATAAAATGTTGAAAATTAAACATTCTCTTTCATTCATCCCTGAAGATAAAGTGGGAAGTTTTCTCCAAAATTTGAAGGGCCGTATTTGATGGAGAGAGTAAGAGAATCGGTAATACATTTAATAGCAAAAAAGGGTTTTGCAGGTAAAACAAATGTCGACCAAATTAATTGATAGTATGACTGTGCTGATATGCCCATGTTTAGAGATATCTTGCAGGAACCTTTGGAGTGAAGACCCAACTTTAAAGGCTGTAAAAATCCCATCGACATCAAGAAAGCAAGTACAGGCATGTTACTAAACAGTAGAGTAAAAACCTGACCGTCCAGCATTCAATGAACTGGAATTTTTTTTTAATGAAAAATGAAGCAAATGAGAAATTTGTAACTGAACACAAATAAAGATTATGATTCGAATCAAACAAAAAATGTCCCAAAATGGTATGATTGAGTATCAGTAATGGATAAGGAGTGGTGGAGCAAGGGGGAATCTGTCCCCGGGCGCAGTATCCAAGGGCTGCCAAATTGATGCTACGAAATTTTTATTGAAATAGTTTCCATTCTTGGCACACAGAAAAGAATGTAAATTCTTCAGTCGTCCCCGGGCGCTGGAAACCCTAGCTAAGCCACTGTGGATAAGCATGATGTCACAACCCATTTAAAAGATTTTTACCTTGGCTTTATAAACCTGATGAATTCTGAATAAGTCAATTTAACTTTTTTTAAGAAATGATTCAAGTTCTCCTGTTAACCCCTTGAGGGTCAGCATGTAGAGAACGAAGTGCAGCCATGGGACCGAACCCCCGGAAATGGAACGTTGCCACCAGCCCATGCATTTTCAGTAGTTAAACCTACTTTTACAAAAAAAATTCATATAAAATCAGCATTTTAATATAATGACCTTAAGTTTTGAAGTTACGTACTTAATATACTATAAAGAATATCACACTAATAGAAATAAATGAAACATGTGAAATACTAAAATTATAACTATAAGCATGAAAACAAATACTGTACACATGAAAATAAAATTACAAATACGAAATGTAGAAGAAAAATAAGCAATAATTATTTGTAGGTAATTAAATTGCAATTTAATAATTCCACTGTGTGTGAAATACTTCAAAACGAGAATCGACACACAGGACAATGACGGCTTTTTTCGCTGAGAAAGTAAGATGCATCATGCATCGGGAAAGCTGATATCTTTCTCTTTCTTTAATAATGCTGTAAAGTTACTTTTCAGTTAACCGAGAAAGTTTACGTTAAGTTTTAAAATAAATGTAAAAAAGGACAACTGGTCTAAGTTTTTCCGTCACGGAAGTTCGGCGACATTACACCTGCTATAGTCAGCGAGAAGCATTTTCCCAGATTCTTCTTTAAAAAAAAGACATTGAGCTGAATGCATTTCCCCACATTCTAATAATGAAAAACACACACACAAAAAAATATCCTAACAAAATAAACAAACACGGCGGTGTCCCTTTTAACTTAAAAAGCTGTTATTCCCAGTTTGTTTACACCAATAAATCTATCAAAACCAGAAAGCACAGAACAGAAACTGATGCTCGTACATAAAAGTCAAAAGCCGCATGACTTAACCGATGGGAAAACTGTTACCATTTAGCATCTTCTACTGACATTTAAAAATTCAAAAAATCGTTCCATTTTCAAGTTACGTATACGCGACGCTCGGTCGGAGCTCTTCATGTATACACGAAGCTGGGCTGGTAAGAGTGGAATTGATGCATAGCATATACCCAACACTGGTCACGAACTGGTTAATCTGTTTTTCAATCACATTTTTAAAAAATGATAAAAATTTGGGACAGGGCTTTCTATGTAATAGGGTGCAACAGAGTATTTTCAAAATCTTAAGTTACTGCCATCTAGAAAACAGTGGCATATGTAAAAAATGGATAAACACAGCATGAAAAATTAAAGTTTTTTCATAGTTTATTTCCATAATTTATACAAGTTGTCTAAATAAAAGCAATCTGTTCCTTCAAAATTTCTGCCAGAATGACTGGTGCAAGTTTGGTGAAATCTCCACAAGCTCTCATGGTCGACTAAATTTCCTCCAAAGTAAAACATATCCATTGTTTTACTTTGGAAAGGTCTGGGTATAAAATGCCCCTTTTTTCTTTCGAAATCTCACATAATGTAAGTGCAAGTAGGGGAAAATATATTTCAGGATATCCCTTGATTAAAATTGGTGATTTTTGGCACCATTCCTGTTTATGTGCAGTGTCGTCCAGAACATAATCAGAACAAAAATTATGTAGTCTCAATAGCATTTTAAATCGAACAAGGAAATTACATAAGAATGGAAATACATATTATCTAATCTGTGCAGTACAAGAAGGAAATATCGACCTACCTTACTTAGAAATTTTTATGTTTTCGGTTTGTGGCAAACAGAATTCCTTAACATCCAAAAATTGTCTAAAATTATCTGAACTAAAATCTGTACGCATAAATTCACGAAAATAAGAATAAAACGTATCCTTCTTAGTGCCAGATTGTTGGTGACATTTCTTTCAAAAATCCCTTTTTATTACTACCCCACATATCTTCAGTAGTGTTCATATGAGCTCCGGTTTCTGGATCCTTAAATGTCACTGCATGATTTACTAAGAAGTGAACGAATCCGTTATCAGAACGACAATCGTATGACTTTCAGCAGTCAGATATGATTGTTGTTCCAGGTAAGATATTCCATTGAATTGCATCCAACAAAGTTTCTTTTCTTCTATCCTCAAACACTTCAAAAAGAAAGAAAGAAAGTCTTCCACTCCCTCGTTCTATTCCACCAAACACTCACTTTCCTTCCACTCATTTACTTCTGTTATATTTTCTTTTACCAAATTTACTTTCTTCTATTTCAGCAATCATGCCAGGACCCCCAATCATTTCACCTTGTCTTATCATTGTTAATATTTAATTCAGTCTTAATCATTTTAGTATTAGCTTCATACACCCACATACATGTAAAAATTAAAATATGAATAAT
This sequence comes from Stegodyphus mimosarum, assembly GCA_000611955.2. NCBI lineage: Eukaryota > Metazoa > Arthropoda > Arachnida > Araneae > Eresidae > Stegodyphus > Stegodyphus mimosarum. The sequence continues at coordinate 119,834 of KK115736.1, forward strand.
ACTCAAATGACTCTCATCAAACCATGATCCCTTTCTAATGGAATGCTTTATGTAGTGAATAGTTAAACCTTTCTTGCGACAAACCCGTTCAAAGCCATCTGAACCATCTTTGCATTCGACCATACACATTTCCTTCGTACAAACATTACACTGAGTTAACTATCATTTGCACACCAGTCAATTAATGCTGTCTTTCCTATTTTTCCAAATCCTACAAAAACTTCAGATTGATCTTATCACAGGCAACCATTTTACACTGTAAAGCAGAAAATAACCAATGTACTTCCTAACTGACATCCAACAGAAAAATAAGCCCTTAGAAATCAAAATCACTGCCATCATGCATTACAATCAATCACTTTATGCTAGGCTTTCCAAAACATACACCGTAAAATATTCAATGAAACAGCAATTTGTCGATAGTCCAAGGGGTACCCCAAAATATAGACAACCCATGCAGGTATTTAATATTCAAGTTAATAACAAATAACATTTTATAATTTTAAATTGGAAAGTTTTTCTTATATTTATTTGGCTTTTCTATCATTAATTGCATTTTTTATGCACTCAGTTATCTGGAATTCAGCATCTCCTGATCTTTTCAAGTAGTCAACCTTTTACTGTACTAAGATAACTACATCATTGGAATTTTATTGTAATGCAAAACATGAGGAAGTGAGGACTGAATGACAACAAAATACTGTGTTGCCAGAACTTAATAATAAAGGTACAGTAATAACAAAGTACAATTTAGTTTAAAAAAATTTAATTGTGCCCTCTTATTAATTAGCATAACATACTTTTAACAATATAGGTTTGTTGTCCCATTCACATATAAAATAGGCTCATCCACATTGAAAACTTTAGCAGAATGTAACCTCTCTCTTCAAAGAATTATGGTTTTAATTTCTCTTCTACTACTTTATCTGCGGAGCCAATTTTTTGCTTGAATGTTAATTTTTCTGAAAATTGGCCATCATTATTTAAAACAAAGAAAAAAGTGTAAAACTTTCAGTGGGGAATTCTTGAAGCTTGAGCAACCTGTGCCAAAGAATGAATTGAAGTTTTGATACTAGACAAACTTTTGTACTGTAAAAGCTTGACTGTCCAACATTCAAGTAACTGAAATATTTTCGATGTTAAGAAACAAAATTTTCTCGTCAAAAAAATTTTGTAAATGAGAGATTTGTAATACTGTTAATATGTATACAGTGTTGCCAAACAGTTTGGTTTAGTACCAAAATAGATAAGCATACTGCTTTGCCAGCCGAAAGAGACTGGTCACATGATTTACTGATCGCTCCGATTTGTTTCTCGGAGTGAAAATAGGGAAGACGAGTACCTGCGGATGAGTTCTGTTGTGCAATACAAAGAGTCTCTTGTTTAAATGCCGACAAGAATAAATAAAAACAAACAACGTATAAAGGGGAGATGCATAAAATGGAAAATTACTGAACAAAAATCAGTTTAAAATTATCACGAGAATAACATACACACACACAGAATAAAAAACACATCTATAATAAACTTTTAGAATTTATTTTAACGATTGTAAGCTAAAATAATTGCTGTAAACATGTCTGAAAAATTAATTACACTAATTATTTACATTAAAAATTAATTATATTACATTAAAATTAATTATTTGCATTGAAGTCTTTAAAATAGTACAAAATTAAAGAATTTCTTACTTTGGGTTTCATTAAGCAATTATGCAAAAACAATAATAAAAATATCTCAGTTGGAAATTTAACCTTCCTTCTCTGTCGAATCGTCATCATCGTCCAAGGAAATAACTAGAGTCGCACATTTCTTCAAGTATACCATCATTTTTCCCAGTAAGCGTTTTCCAAGCTTTCTACGTGTGCACAATAATTCTTCCATTTTTCAATTGTAACATTTTCTATAGCGTGTTCAGTAAGCTTTAAGAGTTTTTCCATGTTTATATCTGCCGTTATGTTTTGTGCATGAATAAAATGTTTGATATCTGCCCAAACATACTCTATAGCATTTATGTCACAGTGATATGGTGGTAGTCTCAATGCTGTGAATCCATGTTCTTCTAACATGACATCAAATTTATATGTTTTTTTCGGTAGCAAATGTTCTTTAACAATGTTCAACAGTTCGATCTTTCGCATATTAGGTGAGTACACAATATTGTTTGAAGTAAGCCAATCCATTATACTCTGCTTATTATGAGATGAATTTGGGGGCTTGTTCAGTTGCACTGTCTATTACAACAATTGAATCCTTTGGTAAATTCGGAATCAATTTTTCTGTTGCCCATTTCTCAAATATATTCGAATTCATTTGCCCGTGGTAATCTCCTCTGCTACAATTAGCTTTATAAATTAAATGTGTGTTTGGAATAAATCCATGAGCAAAAATATCAAACAAAAAACACAAAAGTATTAGACAATAATTAATTGTGACTTATACAACGATCTTGAGATGGAAAGAACTAAATTTAAACAAGCACAAAAGGGAAAAGCTAAGAACAGTCTGAGATTACTGAAGGAAATTCCAAGTAGTGTATTTTTCCGTCCCTCCATACCTTCCTTTCTCCCCCTTGGCTTGTTCCATTTTCTTGGCAGCGTGCCAAACCCAGTCTCTCTCTCTTGGGCAAGCAGTATGATATTTTATAACCATTGGTTAGGGGTGACTAATGATGGATAAGCTTTGACTTATGATGGCATAACACAGTCATAAGAAATTCCTTTTGGTTTAATATAAACTCATTTAATTTTTGTAAATAAGGATATAAGTTCTACTTTTATAAGTTAATAAGTTTTTATAAGTATTATTATAAGTTCTATTTTAATATCATATATATATTGAATGATGGCCCCATTTGTCATTTACTATAGTCTTTTTCATTTTCATCGATATTTATAACATTTGGCAAATTGTGAATAGCACCAGTGCCATTTTTTGTCAACAAGTCATTATTGAAGAGAAGTACCCCAAATCCTGTTTCAATGCAATGCACTACATCATGGAAACAAAATGTGATTAAATTTTCATTTCTTTTTTTCATCTCTGTTATAGAAGTCTTTTTGAAGAAATTTGTTTTCTTTAATTATACATAGATTTGAGGTTGTAGAATTGGCATCACGGCTTTATGTTGCTTAAAAATGTATTTACTTCTAGGAGATATCAATCCTTTTTATCTATTCATATTCCATCTTTATTTTGCTGTCGGCTATTTTCCCTGATTGTGGATTTAAAAACAGTCATCTGATAAAACAATTTTTCTTTCTGATTTTATTTATGTTCCAGGCAAAGAGATTATCTTTTAAGTTTTAGGTATGCTTATCTATCTTTGAGTATTTCTTGAATCACTTTATAGCCAAAATTTTAACACATTTGAAAAATTATTGTTTATCAGGCCTTTTTGTAGCAAAAGTATGATATTTTCTGATTCATGAGAAAGAATATAGCAAACATAGCATAGAGAAACTAGCACAGTTAATATTTATTTTTCTGTTGCATTGGATTACCTATAAAAGTTAGGTTTCTTGCATACTTGAAAGAAATTATCACTTGAAACGACTTGAAAGAAAGGAGTTTCGTCAATCTTGCAGCTAATATTTATTCATTTCACTAAGTGAATTCTCAAAAAAAATTTTTAACAGATTCAGGTGGAACGCATTTGGATTGTCTGCTTATGATATGCCATGAGATTCTATGGTACAATGTAAATATGTGGTTGAAATATCTTTTGCATTCAGTTCCGGTAATCTTTGGTTTTTCTTCTTTTATTCAACAGATTCACTCAAACACTTGATGCATGGCATCGAGTGAAAACTTTAAAATATCCTCATGCATGGGAAAAATTTCCCTTTCATAAGCAAATTTTTCACAATCTCCTGCTCTTTCATACCCCCACCTCTTTTTTTAGAAGCATTCGTTCTCATTATTAATGATAATGGCGAAATATCCAATTTTTTCAACTTTTTGTTAATCCTGTAATTCTTGTTCCTTTGTTCCAAATTTCAGTGGTTTTTTTTTTTTTTTTTTTTTTTATCATTTTTTAGACAGTTTAACAGCAAGTTAGACTTGAAGAATGTGAAAAAGAAATAAAAGCGTGTTTACCAAATAACACAGGAAGGAAACATCTCTCATCAGCAAACAGTTTGGGCAGCCAACTTTATTCTGTTCTACTCTTCCATGCAGCGACTTGATTTCAACTTTTCTATCAGTCTGAAATTCCCTGGTTTTCGTTAACCCCACTGGTATCCCCTCATATAATTTCTGAAGGCAGCCAAAAGAAAGGAATTTTTCTATAATGAATAAAAAAAGTGCCAAAAAAAGTCAGCAAAAATTAAGTGTAACTGATGTTATGCATCATATAAATAATACATTTTATTAATAACATGAGTAGGAATGAATGAAGGCAAAAGTAAAATGAGAAATATATAAAGAGTGCTTCAGTGTACATACAATTTCCTCTTGATACTTACTGTTTCTCTTCAAACTTAAAGCTGTCATATTATTAAAATTCTTAATAATGTAAACTCCGTTTTATTTAATATCTTTTTTAAAAAAGAATTATTTATATATTTTCTTATTAGATAGAATGTATTTTACATTACCTTTCATAGTTTGTTGGTAATATAAAAAAAAATCTCAAGAAAATAATCCTTTATAGTGAAATGTGTGTTGAAGATCAGTAAATGATTTTGGTATGTGTTCCTAAATTTTGTATAGAATAGGTGATGTAATTTATGAGTTAAAATAATGCTGTGATGTTTTTACTTCTAGGTAACCAATTGATTTGATAAAGTCTGCATTTGATTAGAATTCTTTTCATCTTTTCTTGGAAAAGCATGTCGGAAGCAGCCCATGTCAGCTCTTTGCCACTTCCTCCACTCCAATATGTCAATTTATATACAGATGAAAATATACAGAAGGGCCGTGCCCCTTCTCCACCAAAAAGTAACATGGATACCTATACCATGTTTGGTTCAACGTATCATGCAGATGATCCTATCATACGTCCCCTTGAAAGTCAAGGAATTCGTCGACTTTATCCTCAAAATTATGATCATAAGCGAGAACTGAAAAAACTGAATCATTCAATTTTGGTCAATTTCTTAGATATGTTAGATATTTTAATTCGATGTCCAGACACAAATAAGAGAGAAGAGAAAAAAGAGGATATCAATTTGCTATTTATTCATACTCATCATTTGATAAATGAATTCCGACCCCATCAGGCTCGCGAAACTTTAAGAGTTATGCTAGATGTTCAAAAGCGGCAACGAATAGAAACTACTGAAAGGTTTCAAAAACAACTTGAAAAAGTTATGGAAGTTCTACAGACTACTTTGGCTTCACTTCCTGATACTGCAGATATGGACAATAAATTATTAGTTTCAACTGAATCCATAGAAATGGCTGAGAAAGAGAAACATTCTGATGATAAAGAAGAACATTGCTATGGTTTAGATAGAATTATGTGTGATATTGTGGATGCCATGTGAATTCGATATTTTTTATATAAGAAAATTCGATATTTCTCTTTTAGTGTGGTTCTCATTATTTAAATAGCACCAAATGTTAAAAAATAAATTAAGAATATACAAGCAAACATATTTACTTCTAATTCAACTATGCCCCACCCTTTAATTGACATCAGTTAATCCTCTGAGAAACAAATAAATCACAGTGCTGTTATTAATGGTATTCTGTAAACACTAAGCAGTTGTCATCATGTATGTTTTTCTTTCTCTTGCAGCTTTTCATGTTGATTAGCCAAGTGCTTTCTTTGACATATATTTTCATTTTGTAGCCGTTTAAAATGTCTCTTTCTTAGAAAAATGCATAGTGTCTGCCTTCTCTCATTTTAATAATAAAAAAGGGAAATATGCTAGAAATGCAACGATAACATATGGTGTTTCTCAGAACTCTCCTCATAACAGGTAGGCTTATAATTAACTATGATTAGGACTGCTAGCCATTTAACACTGATTAGAAACATATATTGGCAGTTTATCAATAATCTTGGTGCTGTTTAAATAATGGGGATCGTAATAATAAAGAAGAACTAAAAATTTTGATAGGTTTTCTGTACTGTATCAGGGACCAACCTGGATTGTTAATAATTTGTAATATCTTCTTGTATAAATTGTATACATAATATATCAGCTTTAGTTTGCAATGAATTTAAGAAAGAGGATTTGAATATTTGCAAGAATCATTTAATTTTGGCTTATGTTATTTTATAACCAATATTTTCAAAGAAGAAAAACAATATTTTTATACAGAGCTTTTTAAGGAAAATAAAGGTAATAAAATTTAGGAAAAAGAAAAGTAATATAAAGAAAAGTAAAACGTTATATTAATACTTGATTAGGAAAACTAGTAAGAATCTTGGAAAATCTCATCCAAATAGAAATTTTTAAATGTTATTTGTGATGTTTTATTGGGTAGTTGGTAGTTATGTTACTCACATTTTACAAAATTTTAGGATTATATAAGAGAGAAATATGTTAAATAACTGATTTTAAACTGCATATAAAGTTTAATGGAGATTTAAGTTTACTTATATAAGCTGAAAGGAAATATTTAATATTATGAGTTTTCCTCATTCGGAGCAAGTCTGATAGATATACAAATGTGTAAACGCAAGTATAAAAGTTGTATAAATGTAGAAGTAACTCAATAAAAAAGAAAATCCATACAAAGTGATAAAATTTTAAATGAAAGTGCAAAAGAAAATAATACGTAGGCTATTTTTTTTTCAACCTCCAATGGGCTATAAAGAAAAGACAGGTGAATATACAAAAAAGATTTTATTACCAAAAGTAATGTACAATACAGGTTATTTCTCTACATAATCACCTTGACGACTGAGGCATTTGTCATATCTGTGAACAAGCTTTGCAATACCCTCTTCATAAAATGTCCCCGCCAATGAATGGAAGTGAGTTGTGACAGTTTCTTTCAGCGCCACGTCATTTTGGAAGCACTTCCCGCCAAGCCTCTGGTTCAGTTCAGGGAACAGATGAAAGTCACTTGGCGCTAGGTCAGGACTATATGGTGGATGTTCGAAAATGTCTCATTGAAATTGCTGAAGGAGCCATTGGGTTACACGAGCGCTGTGAGGACAGGCATTGTCGTGGATCAGAACAATTCCAGAAGTCAGCATGCCTCTTCGTTTGTTTTGAATAGTTCTCCGTAAGCGTCGCAAAGTTTCACAATATGAATCTGCATTAATTGTTGTTCCAGGCTGCATAAACTCCACAAGCAACACACCTTTTTGGTCCCAAAAAACAGTTGCCATAACCTTACGGTTGTTAAAGGTTCATTTGAATTTTGTGGGTCTCTTTGGAGAATTTGTGTGCATCCATAGTTGTGATTGTTGTTTCGTTTCGGGCATGTCATATTGAACCCATGTCTCATCACCTGTTACAATGGATTTAAAAAACTCTTCTCCATTAGTATTGTAATGATCAAGAAACTGAAACACTGCAACCATTCGGTGAGTTTTGTGGTCATCAGTCAACATCTTTGGGATCCAGCGAGCACAAACTTTTCTGTAGCGCAGCTGTTCAGTAACGATAGAGTACAGGGAAGATCTTGAATTTTCCTGAAAATTCATCGATAATTCACTTATGGTGAACCTTCGATTTTGCTTAACCACTTGGTCAATTCATTGAACAATGTCGTCTGTAGCGACAGACTTGCGTCCTTGACCCCCTTCATCATGTAGATCAGTTCGGCCATCTTTAAACTTTCGACACCATTCACGAACAATGGCATCACTCATAAAGCTGTTTCCATACAATTGACTCATTCTTCGATGAATTTCCACTGCACTGTTCCTTTCTGCCTGCAAGAAATGAATAACAGCTCGCAATTCACACTTGGCGGGAGAATCAATAGCAACAGCCATGTTTACGTGACTGCAACTCAACAGAAAATGGTGTGTTGAATACGCCAGTGACAGAGCGTGTGGAGGGGGAGATGTGCAGTCGCCTACTACGCACACCAACCACCTGCCTCATACCTGGCCATCATACTGTAAGATCGGAGGTTGAAAAAAAAACAACCCTCGTGTATATATATATATATCGTTAAGCAAACTTAAAATTGTTTTATGTATGTAGAGAGAGAAAAAGCCATACTTTTTGCAAAGCCAGGGAATAGTATATTAATTTAATGCTTTGTATATTTGATAAAATGGCAGTATGTTGAGTACTTAAAAATTTGAACTACTCATTGTGAAATCGTAAGTTAACATAGTTTACCGTTTGTATGAGTTAGAATCTGCACTTTTTCAAAACAAGTGCTGTAGGTGTGAGGGTGAAGATATACATGAAGACCTTAATTTTTATGGCCAAATGACTAGAACAGATTAACATTTATAGCTCAACAAAGATTTGATTGTTGACAAAGCATCTAGTTGTATAAGGTTCCTCCTTCAATCTCTTGATTTTCTTCGTAAGCATAAACTGTGAAACCTTATGTGGAGGACAGTGAGCGAATCTAGGCTATGTCCTTTAGTGTTGCAGAAACTACAAAGTCAGAAGGAGGGTTTAAAAGTGACCCTTTATTCTAATATTTACAACTCTTCAAATCGAGAGTACTACTACAAATCTACTTGGGCTGAACTAAAATAATATTAAACTAAAGTGTGTTAACAAATTCAATACCTAACT
>KK115737.1:0-36325 GCA_000611955.2 Stegodyphus mimosarum
TAACTGCAATTAACTACACATTAATCCATAATTCCAAACTAACCAAAAATCACTACATAACACAATCAGGAAATCTAGATTTCAAATCTCAGCCAAGTCACTGGTGGTTTTTCATGATGATTACTCCGCGGTATACCCAATGACTCTACATTGCTACTTTAAACTTAATATACAGTAATACGACAGAGCTACTTAAAGCATATGATGGTTTAGAAACCAAATTTAATGCATCGTCTGAATAAACGATGGAATAAAAACTGAATAAAAATCGTTAAATCGAGATTATTTGCTAAACAAAGACACACAAAAATAGATATACTACAAATAACAAAAAGCAAATGAAATATAATCATATCATTGTGAAACTCTCAGACTAAATGAATGAAAGTTTACGACTTTATTTATAAACCTTCAGGTATTCGCCAGACTGGTGAATTTCTAATATTTTATTTAAAAATTATCAAAATGTTCTCTTATGCAAAAACCTCTACATGTTTGTTGAGAAAAAAGCAATGTTTTTGTATCTTTAACTAAACCCCACTATGCAGTGGCCTAGGTTCGAACCTGGGTTGCATTTAAAATTATCTCATCAAGAAACAACAACATCAACATCAGAAACAGCAATAAAAGATGACTGGAAGAAATCTCTGCAGAAAAGAGGAATAAATTATCTTAGTTCTTTCTCTATATATCTTAGTTGTTGTGAAATTTGTACCGAATGCAGTAAAATATAAAGTTTTTACAAAATTTTCACGTAACACAGTATCAGGCTACAACATGCGCATGTTGTAGCTTGATACTTCAATGATAATACTATGTTTTCTTTCAGAAGCATTTTAAAACTCAGGTAACAATACATCACACTAGGCGAATTTTCAGCGAAACAGGTGACTTGTCTCAAGCAAAATCGAGTAACGCTTGGAGGCAAGGAAGCGATAAAAGAAGATATCCTTTTAAAGACAAGTTTGATGTTTTTATTCAAGGGGACTCCTCATCGGAGCAATCTTCCTCATCATTTTTACTTCCCTGTAAGTATTGTAATCGCGAAAAATTTCGGGTTTCATATTTCAACGAAAATATCCATTTTGATGCAATTCGAATACAATTTAACGATACTTTTGCGTAATACCTAAACGTAAGGACGGAATAAAGGACTCCTTTTCCTCCAAAAAATTATAAAACTGATTTAAAATGGATTCTGAAGAGATTTTTCCGTGGCGTCTGTGCGTACGTACCTACTTATGTATGTATGTATCTTGCATAACTCAAAAACGACTAGCCTCAGAACTCTGCAATTTTGTATACAGGACTGCTATAACATGTAGATGTGCACCTTGCATTTGGGTTGCAATCGGCCGCACCAAAAGTATGTAAATATATGAATATACGTATATATATACACTCTGTTACTAGGCTCAGCTCAGTTTCTTTATTCTTATATGTTTGTTAATTGTGCATTTTTTGATTTAAAAATGATTAAATTATGCTGTTCTTATCTTTTTAGGTTAAATGTTTATGTCTTTAGTTAACCTGCATGCAATAATTATGGAATTATCAATAATTTAAAAGTTTTTTAATTGCGGCAAAGTCTCATTTTTGGTTACGATAGCGGCCATATTTGTTTACATTTGAAGCTTAGCAGAAAGGTGGATTTGTTGCCAATCTAGAGAAACTAAGCTTCGCAACAACAAAGTAACGTCTTCTTTTATTATTGCGAATTTAATTATGCTTGATTCATTCTGGAATTATCATTTAAGTTATTAGCTGGGTTTTGCGTAGAAATTGTAATTTTAATTGTAAAAATTATTTTTTTAATTGTTTTAACTGTATTTGGTGTTTTATGTTTTTCTATATTTTTCAATTTTTAATGAAAATATTTTGAATTTTTATGTATTTTTGCCTTACTGCGAAGTGAGAACTGAAAGTTAGTAGCGCATGCGCATTGGGTAAGCGGCTCTGAAACGTCTGTGAAATCGTCTGTGTTTAGCGCCGAAGTGAAATGGTAAATAAATATAGTGAACTTTAAAGAGTGTATTAATTCTGTTGTGGTTTATGCGCTATCGACGAAGTAGATTTAATTCAAAATTCGTTAACTGTTAATTCAATATGTTTAAATAAAATGCAGGAAAATTTCGTATAATTTAATATTCCATGCAAGTATGTTATGTGGTGTACACATCAGATTTTTAAGTTATGTAATCTATTCTTCCTTGTAAAGATACAGTAATACTAATTTTAAACGTTTTATCTTTTTCGTCTGTTTACTATTGGGATTATGCACCTGAGCATAGTGTAAAGTTTTACATGAACCATGGTCTATGGCCCAGCAGCGAACTAATGCTTTTTACATCAGTTCCTATGGAAAATCTTTCGGGTACCGAAAATTTCGGTTAACGAGCTGTCTCCAGGAATGAATTAAATTCATTAACTGAGGTTTCACTGTATAGCAAAACAGATGACTGATATAATTGAAGGCGAAGGATGCAATTGTGAAGGATATCCTTCAGGAATTTTAGTTCAAGGTAATGTAAACAAAATTTTAAAACACTATACCTTTGCTGCTGGGGTTCGAACCTGAGTCGAACTATAGATGGAGGCTCCGCTCCGGAACTGCTTCAAAGAACCGATTTATTTTACTGAAATAATTTACTCTACTTCCAGAAAACAGATTTGTAGCTCTTTTCAATTAGCAGACAACTCAGTTTGGAAGCATGCCAGGAATAGACACGAATTGAATCACTCACGAATTGAATCACTTTAATGAACAAGTAAATTCCTAATTCGTAAAAAAACAAAGAAAGGATGTTGAAAGCGTGTCAGAAAAGTTAGACTCCATTTGAAGGGAAAAAAGAATAAAGTTCCATTAATTTAATTAATCAATTTAATTTAATTTTATCATTTTAATTTTCAATTTTTATCATTTCCCAACTTTTTTAAAAAATTTTATTCTAGAAATTTATCATTACCTCTGTACCGATAAAAGGTTTTAAGTATTCTCAAACTATAGTTGGAAGAAATCAATTCAGGGAATTAACGCGCGACTGAAACAATTCTTCCGCTCCCAAGGCGAGCTCAGTTCTTTTCGCTATTTGGTCTAACCTCGCTAGACGATCCCGATTCCACTGTTCATTCGATTCTTTCCGCTCTTTGTTCCATCCTTGCTAACCGTTCTTACTTCATGCCTAGTTCTGGATATTTTTTTCATCATGATTATTGCTAGTGAGCGGTGAATCATAAAACCGATTCATTTCAATGAGCGAATAATTCTTATCCGATCGCATAAAAGAGTGGTTTTGTCCATCTCTAATTCCAACTACCGATGATCAGTGGACTTTAGTCACTCATTCATTAGTAGCTTCAACATTTTAATGTTTAAAACTAGGATAATGCTTAAAACAGGCTCATGTATGAAAAATCACTCATATCTTGGCGAAATCGTTTTTAAAAAACCAAAGATTAGTAAAAATTAGAACTTGACAATTTATTTAACTGGGATGTAATAAGAATTTAATCGACACTTCTTGCTTCCCTTTAGTTGTAAAACAAAATTTCAGTATTCCATAAAATCCATATTATTTAAAACAAAATTCTACATACTTTAATATCTGCAGAATTGGAAATATTTCCACAACTAAAAATTTTGTACTTGTAAATATCCTTTTGTAAATACTAACAATGTTACGCATTATATTATTCGATGGCGCAATACTAATATTTCTGACATTAATTAAAGTCCAACTATTTACCGGGTTTAAATTGATAGGATATTTTAATCACAGTTTAATTCGAAATATCTTAAAAAATTGCGCAATTACTGGATAAACGTGTTTCCGTAACTTCGTAGATTAAACTTGAAAGGGTCTTTAATTAATTTCGAACTTCAGTTATAGATTGCGCGATTTTGTTATTATCTGATGTACGAAATTACTCCTTTTTTCGAATTGCTCTTCAATTAATTGGTGAAAAATGCTACCTTTTAAGCAGACTAAAATGAGAAATTTCATTAGTGCTTTAATTGAATTGTTCTTTGTGAAATGAGGTTGCTTAAAGCAACATAGAATGAACAGAGATTAATTTTCTAAAATTTCCATTATCACAAATTTTAACTATTTTTTTTTCTTTCGGACGGCTAAATATTTTTAATTGCCTTTTTCTAATTTGTTTTCGTAGTAATTTTTGGAAACTTCTGGATTCTTTTTAATTAATTATTCACTGTGATGCTTTTCCGTTTTAAGTAATATATTTCCAAATTTCCCGTTTAGCTTTAAAAGAAAATTTCTTTTCTTACAGAAAGGGGAAAAATAAAAGGAAATTTGAATAACAATTTGGATCATGTTATTAGAAATAGTAGTATATGAGTATAGTTTCCAAGCAAATTTATATTCAAAGTTGACCATATTAACATAATCATTTGTTTTGCTTTTACAGTAAAATTTCATTTATCCAGACAAGTTTTCAAGAAATAGACAAGTTATCAAGATGGTTTACTGTCACTTTGCACGCCAAGCAAAATTATACTTGTAGGTATTCAGTTACATGCTTGGCACTAGAAACGACTTTCCTGTTGCCTGATAAACGTCATCTCAGCGTGTTGCCATCCGATTCGACATAAAAGCTTCAATTTATCTTTTAAATTACAATTGTAATTGCTTAAGAAGCTGAGTGATTAGCATAAACAAAACTAAACAATGAGCGAATTTCTTATTAGTCCAAACGAGTAATTTGTCTTTAAGGACTATTAATTTCGTTTTGGCATTTTGCGTTGAAACTATAAACGGTGCAACACTTTTCAAATTGTTGCCACCAAATATTATTGCGCTGTATTTTCTTTAAAGAAATTAAATAATGAAGAATCTGCATGAATGTGTGTATATTTCTCGCATTGTGATAAAACAACGGTACCTAGAGCCATCGAAATTTGAATAACGTAATCTTCCATAGAATATGGGCATATGGAAGCCCTAATTTGAATTTGAAATTTGTTGTATTATCCATTTCATATTTTGTAACACTTCAACGAATTTTTCGTTAAAAACCTAAATGATTTCAAAGCGAGCAATGGCAACACTGTACGAAAAAAAGCATTTTTGTCTCCACCGCGCAGGATTCTGTATCGGAAACTCTAAAGATATGCTCAATTATTAAATTATGCTGTTCGCAAATAATTGAGCATAATTATTAAATTACGCTCAATTATTAAATTATGCTATTGTAAAATATATCAAATTATTTTGCGATATTGCTTTAGAACTAAATTTTATGGTTTGAATATGTAGAACATATTTAATAAATAAAGCTAACACACAAAACTTTAAAAAACGCCCTTTTGGACGTAATTTAAAATCTGAAACCTTTCAGATTTTTATACATTTATTTTATTCTTAATAATAAACTAATTTCTGTGTGTTGCTATATATTTAATTCAAATAATCTACACATATAAAGAAGAAAGTCTGTGTATTTGTCCTCTAATAATTTAGCCACTACTATAGCCAACGTCACCAAACTTTCTACAGTTCTTTTCTGGGTACTGGAAAAGGTCGACGTCCACTTCTTTCCCCCAAAAAAAGGAGCTGAAAATCAGAGATGTTAATTAAAAACTCCGAAAAAATATAATTTTCGCCCTTATTTTGCTGAGTGGCAACAGTCTCGCAAGCTAGAGATGCAAATCCACTTTATTTCGAGAAGCTTTGCCACTTCTCGCTTTCAAATTGCAAAGTTTGTTAATAAAAAAATTTATAAGTTTTACGATAAAATAAAAATAGCATTGCTAAACATTAAATACATTATTTCCGAATCCAAATAATCGCCGGAAACCATTTCGATTGTTCCCATCTTGTACGACTTTAATCAACCAAGATATTGATTAAAAGCTCTGAAAACACTAATTTTCGCACCCATTTTTCCAACTGGCAACAGTCTCGCGCGTTGAAGATAAAAATGCTTTACTTCAAAATGTGTTGTTACTGCTCTCTTTTAAATCGTAGTTTTTCAATCAAAAATTTGTAAGTTTTACAAAATCTCTCTATATAAGGAAAAATTTCTGTTTATGTGTTTGTTAGTTTGTTCGCGTAATTGATTACTGATCAATTATGATAACTTTTTTGTCACATTTAATCAAATAAAACTGAATATAGGTGAAAAATTAGATGGAACTTGAGCAGCTTTTACGACCATTTGATTAGAAAGACGAAAATGAATAAAAACTGGTTGCCATGGTTTCTGATATGATAAGAGAGAGTTTGTTTTCCATCGAAAATTTTTATGTGGGTTACATATCGCATCAGATTCAAATATGTGTGACTATGAATCTTATTTTTTGCATCATTATTACAGAAGGATTTGAGCCGTATCGTTCTCTCTGTTGTTAGATGCATTACTCTCAATCTAACTTAACTGGCATCGAGTACTTCTGCTAGTTTATAATAAACCTATTTGATAGATTTATAAACATTCGTATCATTATCTTATTTAACTAAAATTATTTTCATTGTGATAAAGATGTCGATATATTATATACCTCAGTAAGGAGCTATTATTTATTTCTTAAGTCCTGCTATGCATTTAAAAAATATTAAATTATGAGCTCATTGTATGTTTTTAAAATATATATTGCATCATAAGATAAACTCGCGATTTTGGTAATTCTTGTTTTCGCAAGAAGAATGTATTAAAAATGGAATTGTTTAAGACAGTGACATTAGAATTCAGAAAGAACGTAAAAATATCCATTCAGTCATAGTTTCTTTTTTCGGACGTCAAAGAGGACTGTCTTGAACTATCCTTTTTAAGATTCCATCTTCTATCTTTTAGTTTTTTTTTTTTTTTTTTTGAAAGCTGCGGTTTCAACAATGAGCTTCTTGATATTTTTCGTATTTGTTAACTGATCAGATGCATTTAATAATTCTTAATACTCAGGTTTCAAAGAAGCTTATACTTTAATTCTTTATCTCATCTATGCACTTTTATTATCGATCATTTATGTAAAGAAAAAGATGTATTCTTAGTGCTTGTGTATATAACATGACACCTCTTTATGAGGAGCAAAGAAATCTTCAGATTTCTTTTACCCTGAGAAAGAGGGACCTGTACCAGTTTACCCTCTTAATCGATTGTGCTTTGTCTAATTCTATGTTTTATTTTTAGGGGGAGGGGCAATGATGGATAATCAAGGGCCTTTGTAATAAAAAAAAGGTTTTATTTTGGCATGTTTCTCTTCTCGCTTTGGAAAGGTTATTTACAAATGTACAGATAAAGTGCTGCATTTACTTCCTTATGAGCAATTTGGATTTCGTAGAGGACTCTCAACGTCGATGTATTGCTTGGGATTTTTGAAATTATGAGTGGTTGAAGACATAGACACAAAATACTGCGTTTTTAATGCTAGACGTGGTCAAGAATTTTCACCGCATCTTGCACAATGGCTTAATCTATAAGCCAAGACAATCACTCCAATTCTGAACAGTGTTAATGTATATTATATGTTCTTTTCTTTTGAATAGAACTTTCAGTACACGGGCAGGTAAGAATTGCTCTGAAAGTACATTAATTTGTGCTACCGTGCCTCAAGATTCAATTCTAGGTCCAATTCTCTGTCTGATTTACGTCATGGATAGTTATTGACAATTCTAACTGCATGACTGCATGCTACTCAGACGATACAGCAATACTCTTGAATTCGCTAAATCCCGGCTATCCAAGACCATGTATTTGAAATACAGGTGTAGAAGCTGGAGAACAAGCATTAATGGGTCTAAATCTCCATTTCTAGTCATCGGCGATCTTGGGGGAAGACATGTCGATGAAAATATCACTCTCTTTATTAAGAAAGGGCAGTAGATTAGCAAAGCAACCTATCTAGGAGTTCTCTTTAATTCCTTACTTGCGTAAAAGTATAAACACGTTTTTGTTTAAGCAATGAATGATTGCACCGGGATCCCAAAATGAAAAGTATTAAAGTACTTTTCCCCAATAATTTATCACTAAAGCAGCTGTTAACGAGAATGTCAGTTTTGTGAAAATTTCAAACTTTTCGTTTAGCTCTTGAAGAAGAAAGAACTGTATCTGATCACCTTGTAAGTCAATACAATTTTATTTAAAATCTACGCCAATATAAGGTCACTGTTTCGCCTAATTTTAAATCTTTTTACTTCCTTGTACGAAATAAAAAGGAAGTATAGTAATCGCGAAAAATTTTGGGTCTCATATTTCAACGAAAATATCCATTTTGACAGCTATCGAATGCAATTTAACGATGTTTTTTGCGTGTTTCCTAAACGTAAGGACAGAATAAAGGACTCCTTTTTCCCAAAAAATTATAAAACTGATTTAAAATGGATTCTGAAGAGACTTTTTTCGTGGTGTCTGTGCGTACGTACCTACGTATGTATGTATGTATTTCGTATGACTCAAAAACGACTATCTTCAGAACACTGCAATTTTGTATACAGGACTGTTATAACATGTAGATGTACATTTCGCATTTTGGTTGCAATCGGCAGCACCAAAAGTATATAAATATATGTATATATATGTACACTCAGAGAGCTCAGTTTCTTTATTTTTATATGTTTGCAAATTGTGCATTTTTTGCTTTAAAAATATTAAATTATGTTGTTCTTATCTTTCGGTTAAGATTTTATGCCTTTAGTTAACCTGCATATAGTAATTGTGGAATTATCAAAAATTTAAAAGTGTTTTAAGTGCGGCTAAGCCCCACTTTTTGGTTACGCTAGCGGGCGTATTTGTTTACATTTGAAGCTTAGCAGAATAGTGGATTTGTTGCCAATCTAGAGAAACTAAGATTCGCAGCAACAAAGTAACGTCTTCTCTTATTATTGCGAATTAAATTATGCTTGATTTATTCTGGAATTATCATTTAAGTTATGAGCTGGTTTTTGCGTACTTATTGTAAAAATGTTTTTTTAGTTGTTTTAACTGTACTTGGTATTTTATGTTTTTTTTATATCTTCGAATTTTTAATGAAAATATTTTTAACTTTTATGTATTTTTCCCTTACCGCGAAGTGAGAACTGAATTAATTAGTAGCGCATGCGCGTTATGTAAGCGGCGCTGAATCGTCTGTGAAATCATCTGCGTTTAGCGCCGAAGTGAAATGGTAAATATATATAGTGAACTTTTAGAGAGTGCGTTTATTCTGTTGTGGTTTATGCGCTATTGACGAAATAGATTTGATTCGAAATTTGTTAACTGTTAATTCAATATGTTTAAATGAAATGCAGAAACATTACCTACGAGGAAGTCATGTGGTGTACACATCAGATTCTTTTCTTTTGTTTTATCATAGGCAGTGTTAAAGCCATAGAAGTTCTAACATTCTGGTGTGATTATTGCTAATTGAAAACTGTTATAAAATGTTATATGCGCTTAGTATTGTTAGGTAATTCGGGAGGAGTATTTGATTAGTAGCCTAGAAGGTTACGCTAGTGTTTACCGTAAAATAAACCGAGTTTAACCTTATGAACTTGTTGTACAACGAATATTACACATTCGTATAAAGTACAATGGTAAGCTTCTAATCAAAGATACTTCTTATCCTTCTTTGTTCATACAGTATCTGTGTAGAACAATCTAATCATATAAATAAAAGCACTTGTATAGAATAATGTAATCCTTTCCTATTCATCGTATATTTGTGCAGAGCAGTTCAATAATTCTCAGTGTCTTTTAAATTAAAGAATTATTCAAATCGAATAATCATTATCATTATATCATTATACTATAATAATGTATTATATAATCATTATACATATAATCATTATACTATAATAATTATGTAAATAATCATTATACTATTATTATACTAATAATCATTATATAATTATTATCATTTAAATCGAATAATTAAGTTGAAATGTGTAACCGTTAAATGAAACTGCCTTCATTTTCAGGATTTAATTTAAAGATCAGAGATCAAATCACATTTGAGAGCAAACACAAAGAAGCACTTAATGTTTCACGTATTTTCCAATTTATTGTTAAACTAATCAATTATTTAACTGTGAAATTCTGAATAAACTAGCAATTTCTTAAATAAACATAGGCCCCATATTTATCCGAAACGTTATTTCTAATCCGTTTACCAATTCTTATAGAAACTCCAATAATGAATGCATCTTATTAAATTACATCTTCTTCTGAAGAGGATCTTCGTTTCAAAGAGAAGAAACGAACAAAGATTTTACTTAAGCGAGTCTACATTCTAATGCCAGCTGAAAATAATTGCATTTGAAATATCGATCGGGGATTTTAATCTTGTTTATAGTGCTTCTTTGCTATTACCTGATGGAAATAAAAGTTTAAATTTAATAGAAGGGAATATCGTAATTGTAGCGTGTTTGCGTAGGTTAGTTTTGTATTATTCAGGGTCGTATAATTAGTGTAGCAACTCAAAAGAAAGCTGCAAATAGAATAATCATTGAACCCAAGCTTCGAACCAACTGAATAACTGAACTTTTTAAAAATGCTTTCTTTCACAATTCTAGTCATTATAAAATGAATAAATCATTATAAATTCTGTTATATTTAATTGTAATTTTAATAACAGAGCTTAAATACTTAACAAAGTTAGACGAAAATATCCTAAAATTCACATGACTAAGTGTGGAATAATTAGGTTGGTAATTAAGTAGTATTATTGTTGTGTCGCGAATTCTGTGCTTTTAATTTAAGTGTTTTTAATGATTTAAGTAATCAATTATTTAAGTATTTTATTTGTATTTGTATTTGGTTTTTTTAAGTTCGAAATTGTGAAGAGCGTAATGAATATATATATTTGGAAAGTGTGTACTTAAAATCATTAAGCAATTATTTTTTCCTTCAACGGTCAATTTTAACGCAGAGAGGGGAGCGTCTTCTAACGGAAGTAACATCTGTGGGAAATGCCTTTTAAGATGACAGTTGCAACATTGAGTAATATATCGTTGTTCTCTTGTCTTTGTTACCAAGCTGAAAGTGAAGACTGTTGTCGGGCGTCCCGCTGTGATGTCGCCTGGTTTATGGCCTCGGTGGAAGTTGTAAATTGAATCTTTGAAAGGGCAGTTTTTGTTGTTTCTTATATTTTTCGCTTGTTAGCAGGGGGGGTCGAATGTTTAGTTTCCAGTTTTTCGCAGGTGCTACTGTAGACAATGACTTAATTCTGATTCGTTTGGGGGTTTGAACTTGTCCTATTAAATTATATTGAAAAGTCTCGGATTGGCAAGAATTTAATTTTATGTGTAACTTTGGACCTATAATTGTAGGTGGGAGGAGAAACCGAGTTTTCCTCGGTGGTTGCGCGAGTTTTGAAGTCAGTTTTTACCAGAGTCTTCGAGTTTTTGGAGTTGAATATTTAGCAGAGAGGGCCTTTGGCCTGCGGCCAGGCCTACCCGGGCTTGGGTGGCTGGCGCTAGCGTTCTGCGGACGAACTCGGCTTTTAGCTGAGGAGATTTGCGATGCTGCACTTGTACCCCGACGGGTGGCTCACGTTTGCGATGCGGCATGATGTGATTAATAGAGAATTTTCTTCTAATTTGCGAGAAGTAGAACTCAGAGCGAACTCTTCCGAGTTTGAAGCGGGTTTTCCCGTAAAACGGAAGTGTAAGGGCTCGTACCTAAATGAAGCTCTCTGTTCGTGAGAAGGAAAAGTATCATCGTTCTGTACCCGGAGGTTCTCCTTCAACTTTAATGTTTTAGAATTTTGATTGCCGAGTTTTCATCTTTGAAGTTCTACAAGAGGTCATTTTTCGTGGGCTTTTTGAATTTGATTACCTAAGATCCAGTTCAAGGCGGAATTCATCTGCAGCGGTTTCTCCTTCAACTTTAATGTTTTAGAATATTGATTGCCGGTTTTTTTTTTCATCTTTGAAGTTCTACAAGAGGTCATTTTTCGTGGACTTTATTGTAGCTCATTACCAAGATCCAGTTCAACGGCGGAATTCCTCTGCAGCCTATAGCTTCTTATCATGATGATCCCGAAAGTCAACTGTGAGTTTTTTCATAAGATTATATTTTTTTTTGTAATTTAATTTAAACTGTTCTTGCTTAATCTGGGGAGAAAGAGGAAAATTTAATTGAAAAATAAGAAAAAATAAAGGGGGAAAGTTATTGTCAAAAATAAGAAGTTTATGTAAATTGTAATTTCTATAGAAGTTGTTTTAAATGATTAATTTAATGTATTTCAGTATTTCTAAGTAACCGTTATTGTGTTAAACAAAAAAAAATTGTTATCTTGATAAATGACTCTTGGAGAAATTTAATGTGGAATATTAATTGCATTTGTATGTAAGGGTAGTCTGGCCAGGTCTCCCATAAACTTATCCTAGATAATTAATAAATGAGTTTGATTATATGTTATTACTTGCATTTGTTTTTTTGTGTGTATGTAGTTGGTCTGTTCAGTCACTCCATTTGTTTGAGCCGGGAGGCTTTTAAGAAACATGGAGATTATTTTTGCTTGGGGTTATTGAAAAATGTTCATGCATTTTAGGGTTCTCACAACGCGCCCTGTTTTAGCAAATGTGTACTAACCACTTATTAATGATACTTTGAATGTGTTTTAAGATAGAATTTGAAATGACTTTTAGGTGCCAGGACAGTTAAATCTAGTGCTTGATTTTTAGTAGCGGAACTGATTGATTGGTGTCTGAATATTTCTTCTCTGGTGCTTATGAGGTTTTTGCTATGAAATGAATATGAATTATTCTTGAGTTTATTTTAAAATGAGTGAATTATAGAAATGCTTGGTTGAGATTTAGTATTTAGTTTTACCGAGTTCCAGAGAAGATTTATTCCAGCTTCCTTTTCAGGTTAAGTTTATTAAGAAGAATTTGCTTTGTCTTGCTATGTGTGAATTAACTGCTTTAAGAAAAGTTATACTTAATATTATTATGAGTCAGATCAACCAATTAGTTCCTTCCTCTATTTTCTAACAAGTTCATCTTAGTAGGGTTTATTTTAAGTTTAGTTTGTCCGGCACCTAGAGGGAGTGAGTATGAGTTAAAATTTTTAAAGAGTTAAAAGTAGTAAAAACCCCTAAGGTTTAAAAGATAGTTTCTCTCTCCTTAACAATGGTGCCGCGTGATTATTTCTCACTATTTAACATTATGTTGACCGTGAAATTGATGCCCAGCAGTATGATTCAGATTCATTTATCGATAAGCGTGATGCAACAATACCCGTTATGTTTATATGAACAAAGATATATATTAACTGTAACTGTGGTATTTTTTCTTGCATTTTGAAAACGTGATTAAAATTTGGGACCCGCTTTCTATTCAAAACCAAGCAGTGGATTATTTTTAAGGTTATGACATCCTATCCCAAACAAGGCATGTTTATTAATAGACCAGAGATGTTCAGCTGAATATGTCGACAAAAAGATTAGAACAATTAACTGCGAAAAATTTGTATTCACAGCGTTCTAAACAGAGTTTTCGGTAAAATCGGAGCGCCTAGTAAATTACATTCTATAACAAAAAAATCGACGCACCAACAAGGAGTTGTCCGATGGAGACAAAAATTGGTGGATGGGAAGATCATATACAGAATAGAAAATGATTAAAATTTCGAACAATTGAATGATTTATTTCAGAGTTACATAGTTACAAAGTAACGAGCTCGATAAAGTGTTGACCCACCTCTAGCCTGAATGCAAGCTGCCACACGGTTTGGCATTGACTGATAAAACTTCCGGATGGTCTGCTGCGGTATGTTTTGCTAAGTTTGTTCCAATTGTCGGGCTAGGTCATCAACATTCTCTGGTAGATGCAGTCGCCTTCCCATGATATCCCAGGCATGCTCGATGGGAGAGAGATTTGGCGATCTGACGGGCCAAGTAAGTGTTTGACAAGCTGTAAGACAGTTCATAGCAACACGTGCCGTATGTGGTCTGGCATTATCTTGTTGAAAATTAAGGCCAGGGTACTGCAAAAGGAATGGTAATAAAACAGGTCTCAGAATGTCTCTGACGTACCGCTGTGCTGTAAGTGTGCCTCTAATGACGACCAAAGGGATCTGGCTGTCAAGGGACTGTATTGAGCACGCCAGACCATAACTCCTGGTTGAGGATCTGTGTGGCGTGCAATAGTGAAAGCAGGATCGGTACGCTGCTCTGGGTGTCTTCAGACACGACTTCGATGATCGTCACGACACAGTTGGAAGCGGAATTTGTCTCTAAAGACTATGCGTCCCCAGTCAGCATCATTCTAACCTGATAGCTACAAGCACCACTGTAATCTGGCTCGATAGTGTGCAAACGTGAGTAGCAGGTAGCGTAACGGTAGCTACGAGCGTAGATTTCGCTCTATCAGCCGTCTGTAAATTGTCATGGTGGACACTCGTACGCCAGTTGCACGTCTGATGGTTGATAGTGATGAAACAGGCACTGTGACAGCTGATCTGACAATCACTCTGCCCTCCCGATCTGTTGTGGCTACCATCATGACGCTAAAATCTACCATTGTCCATCCATTCTTGCCAGCATCTTCTAATCGCCGCATCGCTTCGACTCATATGACGAGCGATTCTCCGATACGCCCAACCTGCCTCTTTAAATCCAATGATACGACCTTTTTCAAACTCTGTCAGTTGCTCGTATTAAGCTCGAATCCTGCAGCGAGGCATTTTTTCAGTCGTTGAAAGGTATCCGAAATCGTGATGCAACAGAAATTTTTAACAACAGTTCAGGAACAGCTCCTTATATACATAAGAAGGATGCGCAGTTGCGATGCGGTGGAAATCGCACTATTTTTTCATTGGGCACCAAATTTAATTCGTTTGCATATTTTGTCAAAATATTTAAGCATACGGAATTTCAAAGCAATAGGATGATTCGCTCTTGGTGCGTCTATTTTTTGTTATAGTGTGTACTAGAAATCGGCAAATTTCTAGTATTTTGTTAAATTCGGCCTTTTTACGAAGTGCAAAAGTGGGTCGAATAATGGTTGTTTTTTAGTAAAGAGGCAACAGTTCGTTCAGATTTCCGCAGGAAAGATTGTCGCAACTTTGGCGAGATTTCCGTCAACTTTAATGGTTTGATATAGTCAGCTGTCTTGGTCGTTGTAATAACACGTAAGTACCATTAGGTTTGTCGAAGCAAGAAATATAAGAAATGCGGAATGTCCTCGATGGGATTCAAAATTCGAGTCTCCCGACTGCTGAACGGATGGTTTTCAATTACATCCGAAAGCACGCGATAAAGTTGTAAGGTATTTCTCCCGCCTTCTTGGCATGATTTTGTGGTGTAGTGGTCAGCACACTCGACGCGTATTCGAGAGGCCCGTGGTTGCTCATTTTTCACTCCTACTGCTATCAACAAAAAAAAACGTAATGACTCTACAAAGTCACAATTGTTTTTGTTACCTTTTGTAAAACGAAAGATAAATGCAATACCTAAGTTCTTCCCAAACATTCCTCAGCACCAACGGTTCTTATAGCTGCTTTAACTTTTTAATTACAAACTGAGTAAATCTTACTTCAATAGAAATAACACTGGAATAGTACATTTACAACGCAAATGTACTAGACGTAATTTTAGGCCAGCAAGTATTGGGCATATATAACATTGTTTTTGATACTTGTAGTATCTAATTTATTTAGGGGTCACCTTCAACACCACACTTAATTAGATATTTGCTATAAAATATTTTTCAAAGGCACGTTTGGAAAAAATCATATACATCTAGGACATAATGCTGAAATGATGTTTTAAACAGCAACCGTAGTAGTTCTCAATTTGTAAGGAATTACAGCATCTGTTTGCACTTTGCACTTATTTTTATGATCAGAAGAGTTGGAAGATACGTGATTTGAATCCCGGCAAGGAAACAAATGATTTGAATTAAAATGATAGACTTACGCAGCATTGGCTGTTATCCAAGCCAGTTACTTTTATCATAGGATTTGTAAAGAAGTGGACCATCTTTAGGAAAAAAATGGATTTTTTAGCCATCTCTTTTCACATGTGACAATGGTGAATACTGATACCTATGATATCTCTTTTCACATGTGACAATGGTAAACACTGATACCTGTGATATCTTTTTTCACATGTGACAATGATGAACACTGATACCTGTGATATCTCTTTTCACACGTGACAATAGTGAACGGTTCCTCACAGAACATATTTGGAAAATATGCAGTGAATTACTGTGTAGAATGTAAATATCTACTTTTTCGAAATATTAGTTGATTCCATAGTGTCTTCATATGATATTCTCAGACCTTCATGTAAGATTTCTCTCAGACCATTAACATTAGGCTTCATAATAATTTTTTTAGGTCAATCCTATCTACAAATGAATTCCGCTACCTCATGTCTCCTTTTAAAATACCAAATCCATCTAAAATCTGCCCTTTTGCCTAACATTTGTAAGTTTGTACCATTGATTGAGTTAATTCTGGAGCTGTTATATCAAAAACGACAGGTAAAATGTCATCATAGAGGATAATTCACTCTTAATACTGAATCACTCACTTCCTTTGCTGTATGCAAAACGTTAACGTTCTTCAGTCAAGTGCTCAACTACAAAAACATTTGTCTGCTGCTTTTTAAAAGTTTCGTCTCAGATTTTCTTATAATTCGAAGAGCCCCCAAAAGTTCCATTTTTTTGCTCTTGCTTTGCTTCCCAGTAACACTTCTTGCGGTAGAGTTATCAGGACTTGCGTTTCTTTTAATTGAATTCGCAAACACAATTGTAGTCCTGAGTAGGAACAGGAAGCTTACTAAAAGCTACGTTCGTGCGTGTGTAGAAGATACAATAAAGCTAAGGAGGGTTCAAATTCCCCTTTATTTGCTTATGGATTTTATATACGTTCCCGAACTTCGGGATACAAAGACCAACCACTTGTGGTCTGAACGTAAAAGAATATAAGACTACTAACTAACTAAAATTTAAATAAGAGTTAATTTTTATACCTCACACAGATGACTAGCACTAAGACTGGCCTTTTAAATTACTACGTCTGTAGTACGCAAACTGCGGAAAACTACAGTACGTCTTTAACTTTCAAGAGGGTTAAACATCTGGCCTTAAAGGCGGACAGTAACCGATGGCAAGCTCGCGTGAAGACTCGTAGCAAGAGAACTCTCTTTTCTTCTTTCTGTTGGCAAAAAGCCACGACTTAAATACTTCAGCGTTAGCAAGTACAATTTGCATAAACATATTCACTCGTTAATTCTGGCCGAAGTGGAAAATAAGAGATGATAGTTAAGTTTTAAAATAAAATAAACGTTAGTGAACTTAAAATCCTTACAGCGTTATTTTCTCGAGTTACAGCTTCAAATCTCCAAGTATTGGTGCAGCGACTATAAAATGTTTCGAAGCACGAAACGTGGAAAATCACCTGTACCCTCGCAGGTTTCGAACCACCAGAGTTCACTTTTCATACTTAACATTCGCATCCGGTGAGCACGTTTCCAGAAATGAAGCAGTACCTTACATATTTCCCCACTTAAATGGAGACTGAAGAAAGGCTTGAGACTCAGTCGACCGATTCCAAGACATAACGAGTTATTGTATACTATTTTAGTTCTAATACTTTTATAGAAACCATTAATCTCTGACGGACAGGAATTATTAAAAATCAACTGCTTCCTGGTTGGATTTCGAACCACTGAATTTCTAATTTTCTAGTTGAAAATGCTAACCTCTTACACCATTACAGCATACGAGGGAGGGGCAAAGTGTTAATTTCTTACAGATATTGATTGCGAAGGTATATGATATTGGCATATGACTGCGAAGATCTGTTTGTTTTATTACTTGCCCGAATCATGAGCAAAAAAAACAGAGAAAGAAGATGATTCTTTCTTCTGACGTTTAAGATGGATACAGTTTATTGTATAGAAAAAGTGAATCGAATGGTCTTCCTTGATAATATATTCAGTCATACGTCGCATAATAATCCATTTATAGTATTAAAATTTTGTGTCGTTTTATTCCTCCTTATTACTCAGGCTGCTTTGCAAATTTTATCTAGTCTTTCGGTGTCCTATGTTCCCGCGATATAAAAAAGTTTGAGAAATTGAAATATAATGAATATCTATAATAATAAAAGCGGTTCATATTCTTTTACTGGCATTCTGTTTTGAAACTTAGCTTAAGATAGTTTAATTTTTCAAGAGACGCTCTCTAAGCTTATAACAGGAGATAAGGTATAAAATTTATATTCAAACATCCATAATGAATAGAAAGATAGAGCGAAAACACTTTTTTTACAAAGTTCGCTCCGCCAGTGGCAAAAAAGTTAGGACTGTTGCACACTACGTGTGTTCCATCCTACGTTAACGGATTAGTTACACGTTTGGATCTATCCACATTCCCTACGTGTAATGTGGATAGAACTAGTGTTTCTTAGAAAGTCATCCAAGAAGACATCCCTCCTCTCTTGTACAAATAGCCATTGCATGCTTTGCCGTATTCGGATAGCCCAGTCTACAGTTCACAAATTCATAATTAAATTAATTTTTACTTCAAAGGATATTTAACATATTTTTTCACCAAATCCTTCGCACTAACTACACTTTAATATTAGATCTAATACATTCGTTAAATTATTATTAAATGAGTATTAGGTATTTGGTTACATTTTTGTTCTGGATCTGCTAACTGAAGCCAAACTGTTGGATATGCTTTATTGTAGCAAACGAACCTTCTCTTAATAGCTTTAACGGGGAAGCAAAGTCTGTACCAGAAATAATTGCTATTCTTCTGCAACTTAAGTTCTCTTAACAAGCCATCGAAGTTATCGAATTGCTATTTTTGTTTTCTCTTTTCTTGAGCTTCTTTTGTTGCAAAGGCCTTTTTTTACCCTTATTTCGTAGTTTTATCACTATCGAACTGAGTGAAAATGGATACGTGACTTTAATTTCTTTTGAAGTGTTTCATACTATCTTGAATCTGGACAGCTGAGATTTTTAGAGTTTTCTATTTACAGCTCTTACACCTACTATTAGCAGGTGTGGTAAATGCATCTCTTTTATTACCGCATTTGATAGTTAGAGAACAACTAACGATTTTAATCTACAAAAACGCAGAACGTGAATAAATATCTTTCATTGAGAGTTAAACAAAATAAATTAAGCTCCATGCTCAACAAGTAAATAAAGAGCATTGCTAGGGTTCTTTGATTATTATACCTTACTATTTTAAGAAACGCAGGAGACTGAAATATGTAAATAGATTTTATTTTTTGAACGAATGGATATGTAAAGATTGAATATAGAACAAGTAATCACAGATAGAATTTTAAAGTCGTTTATAGATATTTCATTTCCTTTGGTTTCTGACTAACAGTTTTTAAGATTTTCAGAAATTAAAACAAATATACTTATGAGATTAATTTGCAAGAAAATATACAATATACATTATTAATGTTATTATTATTATTATTTTAATTATTATTCGCAGTAGCGGTAGCAGTAATAGTAGTAGTAACAGAATATCTTCCTATTTTAGAAAAAATAAAAAACAATACCTTAAATAAATTTTAATTTTTGAAAGAGCAGGCTGGGAAATCAATATACAAAAATTTTCTTTTCTTTCAGTTTCTCGCTGACTCTTTTTAAGAATATTGTGAGTGAAGGAAAAAAGTACTCTCATGAGGTTAATTGATAAGGAATTATCAGATCCTTATGCGTACTTTCCTTTCGCAAGAAGTTAGCTTATTCAGCCAGTGAATAGATTATCCGTGATTCGAATTCCTATGAGATTATAGTCAAGTTATCTTATTTCCTCCTTCGTGAAACTTTATTCCACGTGGTAAAGAACCTGGATTTGGGTCTTATGTTTCTCCAACGCACTTTCATTCATTATGTTTGATAATAAGAAGATGTTAAACTAAAACGCATAGATAAGATAGGAAGTATTCTAAAAATGAGAGCAATTTTTAACATTTACAATTATTTATCTTGCAGTAAGTGTTATTATCTCTGAATAGAAACCAACAATAGATGCCTGTGATATTAAAGTCCAACTATCTCAATGCATCTTTACTTCTTATTCCAAATACCTGATAAAATTTCTCCCTTTGTAATTTCTCACAGCTCTTGAGTTCTCAGGTTGAAAATTCACTTAGAAATTTGGAAAGGTTTTAAAGATATTATCATTCTAGCTTGATATAATTATCTAAGAAATCTTGAGTCTATTTTTGTAACTTTTTGCTTTATTCTTATCTACAAATCCATGCAACACTTCACCAAAAACCTTTCAGCCCACTAATTCATTACTGTTAAATCTCTTGCGAAAGCTACGAAAAGAAAAGGCCGAACATTACAAAAGCTTACCAACATTACAAAAGCAACCGAAAATTTTCTCTCCTCTCGCGAGGCTTTCTTTAGAAATTGATTTATTAAGTGTGAAAAATTACCTCGTTTTTTATTTATGGCTTTAATAAAGTTCTTTACTCAGCCTTCATTGATATGTAGAAATGGTAGGAGAATTTTTCGAATGCATTTTAATATATCTAACATTACGCTGTGCCGTTACAAAAGATTTTCTTCATTGCTAGTCTTTCAAAATGTGGTAGGACTGAGTTGCCATGCCTCACAAGTAGAGAACGCGACAGTATTTGTAAATCCTCCTCCTTGTAGTCTCAGTAACATTTCAATTCTATGCAAATTTGCTTGTATGAATGTGTATGTATTTTTAAAAAGCCCTTTGATATTTTTTGTTAGCAAAATAGTTTAGTTTAGACCGCAGTTCGAAATCCGGCGGTGCATTGATTCTATAATATTGGAGGTCAAAATCCTGTGAGATAGATATTTGTTGGGAAATTTTCGGAATAGATGTCTATTTCGGCTACATTATACGTCATAATGCAATGATTAATAAATCATTTAAAATTATATTTTCTTGAAATAAACAAGGTATGATTCCTTACTGTATGACGAATCTTCTTGTAAATGCAAGCCAATATATGAATATTTACATGTTGTTATGAAAGAGATGTTAAATATTTACTCAACAATGCATTATGATAGAATATTTTCACTTCCATACTCTTCAATGGAGCATATTACTTCATTTAAAGCATGTTTTTCTCCATTGTGGCAAAGACCTTTGTCAGGACTTAGTATTCTGTGTGTATTCTTTGAGAACATGGTAAATTCTGTAAAGTGTTCTTAACCTCCAATAGTCAGTCCTGAACTGGAACAGGGAGCGGAAGGTACGCTATGTTCTGATGTATCTGCTGGGCTGGATAATAACTGCACGTGAAGGGATTTGAAATCCTCTTTTATTCAATCACTATTAAATACAAACCTCCCAATTCGGGAGAGATACAGAAAGTAAAAGACCACACTTTGGTCGAACTTAACAATCAAATAAATTTAAATACTAAACCTAAAATAGAAATTAAATTAAACTTTGCTTCGCAGAGCAATTCGCGGAAGTTGGCCTCTACCGAAAAGGGTGCGTAGCAAGGTATACTAAATACTACCGCACTTTAATTTGTTTTACAATGCAATCACGTAGTGATTGCATTGTAAAACACGTAGTGATTGCATTGCATATCACGTAGTGATCACGTAGTCAAGTACTATGGCTTATAAATTTAAACTGCTAGCTGGTCAGGCGAACGTTGAGCAGCGTGACCGTGATCTGAGTCTGAGCTCTCACACACCGAGAGGTTTCTACCTCTGGCTTAAATAGTGCTTGGCTGAACTTCAAAATTAGCATAAGCTAAAAACGCGCGCTTCTTCTGACAGGAAGTTGAAGCAGAGAGGAGATAGAAAAGATTTAAATTAAAATAAACTTGGTTAGTTTAACTAAAACCTTACATACTTCCCGCCAGAATTGCGATAGTTAAACTACTTTGGTCCAAACGGACCATGTTGAAAACTAGCAATTCTAAATAGTCGAAAATTTCACTGTTCTAAACTTAGGCCAACTCTTACAAGGCAATATCTGTTTGTGTAACAAGTTTACAGATGAAATACTCTTGAACAACAGTCTTCAACATTTCTCTTAATACGTCTTATTCTTGCAATAAGTCTTACTCCTTCCAGCAAAATCTGGAAGGAAAATAACTTTAGTATGACATAATAACAGAATAATTCTAAGTGGTACAAATCCTTATTTTTTTTTTTTTGTGTGTAATTTTGCACACACACATTATCATTCAAGCACAATTAAATTCTTCCCCCGTATGCTCTCTCACCGGTGTTGGATGTAAAGCAAACCGCCATTGCGGGTTTTTATGTGTTCGGGGGTGTTCAACTCTTCCACCTACAATCGACTAACATTAGTTAGAACTTGACATACGAGACCTGAAAAAAACGCCCTATAACCAGCTAATCCTAAGGTTCTCACTAGCTTTATGTCTAACACTTTAAGTGTATTTGGTGGAGAGCCTAATTAACACTTGCATTCTAAAATAGTCAATCTTTAACTTTTCATGCATACAAATTCGCAGTTTGCACACAACATTCACATTGCTATTGCACTTAACGTGCATTGCTAGCATAATATTATTTGTTACATTTCATAACACATTAACAATTTCATAGCAATCCTGAAATGCAAATAGAGGTTAAATTTCTAAGCTTACAGAAATATAGGTTAAATTTCTAAGCTTACAGCAAGTGCTTCCTATTCCTTTCTCAAGGTACTTTCTTGAAATATCAAATTACATTGAATTAATAGTCTACAGACTAAATCGTGTTTTTCAATTTTCCGAATTTTCATTCTAGACATTTTACAAGTCTTTAGACAAAGCGTCATACAAAATCATTTAGTTAACATATTCTTTTCAGCAATTCATTGCTTTTACAGAATTAATCTATTTACAAAACATTAAGTGATTTTAAATCTTTGAAAATTACAATTTCTTTTAACAAAACATTTTACTTTCCATATGAGGACTTATCGCTCACTTGGCGTAAAAGTCAACCTCGCTTGAGGTAAAATCAGCCCTGCAACTTGCAGTATACTCAAAAATTAACTAAACTTTTGAATACGAAATTGTACTTATCTTATTATGATCGTCCATCCTTTTCTTGGCCCAATCTTTAAAACTTGAGTAAGTTGTGGCCTGGTTCAGTTTCCTCGTTTTTCGTTGTTCTTTCGGAGCCTGCTCGTCTCTTTTTCTTTTGAAATTCCGTCGTTGTATCCTCGGCAATTTCCTTTGTAGAGGAGGTTGCTCCGCTGGACGTTTGGTGGACTGGGCCCTTCTCTCCTGGGCCCTTGCTCGTTGCTTGTCCTGGTTCCTGCTGTATTCGGGAAGTTGATTCTCAGGCTGCAATCGACGTTTCTTGCTTCTCAGGCACCTGTCCGATGATTCCACAGTTCTTTTGGATACATTGGGCTTCCCTTGCCCATTCTGCTTTCTTCTCTTGGTGCGCTCGTAATTCCGTTCGTAGATTTGTTCACCTGCATCGTGAGACTTTCTTTTGAAACCACCTTTTTGGTTCTTATTTCTTTGTTGGGGGGGAGCTTTCTTCTTCTGACATTTCGATGCCGTTGTAGCTGGTTCCTGCTGTTTTTGCTGACGTATATCTTCCTGGCTAGTCGATTGCCTCGGATCCTGAAACGAATCTTTAAATACAGCCATTTTGCTGCGATTATAGAACGGTTTTATTTGGTCCACATTCGCTTTGAGCGTTTGACCATCATTTCTTTTTAATATAACCACTGCCCCCGTAATTTGTTCAATTGTGAACGGGCCTTCAAAACGCGGAAAAAATTTCCCCACCTTTTCCTCTGGGGCATTTGACAAGTTGTGTTTAATCTTCAACACTTCATCTCCCACATTGTACTTGACCTCTCTTCTTTTTAGGTCATAGTACAATTTCTGTTTTCTTTGGGCCATTTCTATATTTTCCGTCGCTTCCCGTATTAACTTTTGTATATCACTCATTTTAAATTCTTCTGCCCTTTCCTGTACAAAGAACAGTTTATCTAGGGGGGTCAAGATCTTTCTTCCTAAGAAGAGTTCAGCGGGTGTTTTTTGTGTAGTATCGTGTTTGGCGGTCCTAAGTGCAAATGCAAATTCATTTATATGGCTATCCCAGGTAGAGTGATAGTTTTTCACATAACTACGAATTATTTTCACTACATTTCTATTCACCCGTTCCGCTATGTTTGACTGCGGACGATACGGGACCATCTTTAGATGACGTATGCCCAGTTTTGCACACATTTCCTCAAACATTTTACTAACAAACTGAGGACCATTGTCTGAAATAACTTTTAGGGGCGCCCCGTATTTTAAAATATACTTATTTAGAATTGAATCTACTACAATTTTTGCAGACGCGCGTTTTAACGGAATTAACTCTAACCATTTGCTAAAATGATCCACTATAACTAAAAGATATCGGCTTTTATTAACTTTACTTCGAGGGTAAGGTCCAAGTAAATCGATGCCTATTATTTGATTTGGGAATTCTGATTTAATACTATTTAGGAACCCGGCCGGGCGGAAATTAACATAATTATTTAATTGACATGTTGGGCACGACTGGACATACGCCCTAGTAAACTTTTGCAGTTCTGGAAAGAAAACTGCCTCGCGAACTCTCTGAACAGTTTTTCTTATACCTAAATGAGCCGAAATGGCACAATCATGCAACTCTTCTAATACATTCAACCTCATGCTAGCTGGGATAACCGGTCTATATTCATGATTCTCATTAGTAGCTTTCGTATAGAATAACAGTCCGTCAATTAATTCGTAATTTTCGGCCCTATTTCTTATCGGCACAATATCCGGATGATTGAAATTCTCAGGGTCGGCCAAATAATTGTATATATTTTTGAACTCCGGATCTTTTTTGAGTTCGGCTATTACTGTTTCACGAGAATCTAATACTTTGGATGTTAACATGGCTATCTTAATTACACTTCCATTTTCATCTAAGTTAATTCTGCTTAAAGCATCTGCCACAACATTTTCCTTTCCCGGCGTATGTTTAATTATTAGGTTATATTCCTGTAATTTGAGAGCCCACCTTATTAATCTGGGTGATAAATTTTTTCCAGAATAGAGTCTAGTGACCGCCGCGTGGTCGGTATATACAGTTACTGGAGAACTTCCAAAGAACACACGAAATTTCTGTACTGATGCTAACACTGCGAGAGTTTCTCTCTCTGTTGCGGAATAGTTTCTTTGGGTTTCATTTAATGTTCGGCTGAAAAAAGCCACGGGCTGACCATTTTGGGAAAGCACTGCACCAATCGCGAAATCTGAAGCGTCCGCTGAAATCTCTAATCCTTTATCCCCTTCTGGAAATTTTAAGACGGGAGCTTGAGTCAATGCGTCTTTCAATTTTTGAAACGCCAAGTTGGCTTCTGCTGACCACGAAAACCTAGCTTTTTTTCTTTTCAACTTTAGCAGTGGCTCAGCTATTTTTGCAAAGTCTTTAATGAAAGCCCGGTAATATGAACACATCCCGAGAAACGACGATAATTTCTTCGCTGTTTTAGGAACAGGATAATTTCTAATGGCTACTATTTTTGACTGATCCGTTTCGATTCCCTTTTGGGAAATTTTAAATCCTAAATAACGTAACTCTTTTGCGGCAAATTTACATTTAGACGCATTTATCTTTAAACCAGCTTCGTTTAACAATGAAAATACTTTTCTTAAATCTTGTAAGTGTTGTTCTAGAGTACTACTCGTAATTATAATATCGTCTAAATATATGAAAGTGCTTTTACCAAGGACTGGTCTTAAGACGATGTCCATACATCTTTGGAACGTTGCCGGCGCGCCGGATAATCCGAACGGCATTCTAAGAAATGCGTACGTACCAGATTTCGTTATGAACGCGGTTTTGTGTACGTCCTCGGGTTTTACCCCAATCTGAAAATAGCCACTCGTGAGATCTAATGTAGTCATGTATTTTGTAGACGAAATATTTCGAATAATTTCTTCAATTATCGGCAACGGATATACAGGATATTTTGTAACTGAATTTAACTTGCGATAATCTATAGCAAAACGCCACCGCTTCGGGTGCGTAATCGGGTAATCATTATTTTTCTTACACAGGACAACGGGGCTAGCGTAACTGCTAGAAATTGGCGTGATGATTTTATTCTTTAACATCTCCCTAATATGATGTTCAATTATTGCCTCCTTGATCTTATCATATCTATATGGTTTTTGCCTAACTGGCTGAGCGTCCCCCGTGTCAATGTCGTTGTTCACCACTTGTGTAAAACCTGGTACATCACTAAATAAATTCGAAAAAAAACTTACCAGACCTTGGATTTTTTCTTTTTCTTCTACTTGTAAATGTTCCAAGTCCAGCTGCGGGGGCTTATCATTCTTCGTTTCTATCGGCTTCATATTCAAAGTCAATTCTCCCCCTTTAAAATCAATTTTTGCTTCTGCCAAACTAAAAAAGTCCACACTTAGAATAATACAAGTTTGCAGGTTACGCACAATATAAAACAGGATTCTTACCTGTTCGTTGTTGATACGCACGAACAATGGTACTTTTCCTAAACAGCTGCATTTTTCTCCTTGGGCCGCTATGACATCCGTGTCTCTTGCACTAAAAATTCTGTAACGTCGAAAGTGCTTTTTAAAGAATCTTTCCGATACGAAGCTGCTTTGGGCTCCTGTATCCAAGAGGGCTGTCGCCGGTATGTTGTTGATTAGAACTTCAATCTTCGGCAAACTCAAATTCTTCACGACCACGGTGTTTAAATTGATTTTGGAAGGGTTTTGCGCTGCTTCGGACTTCTTCACCTTCCTTGAAGAAATCCATCTTAGTTTAAATTCTTCTTATTTTGATTGCCCTCGGAATCTTTGCTTGTTCTTCTATTAAATTCCCTTCGTTCACCGCTCGCTTTAGGAGACACGTCTTTCTTCGGCCATTGCTTCGCCTTATTCCCGTAACTTTGATTTTGCTTTTGCTGGGGTCTTGGCGAACTCCACTGACTTCTTCGCTCAAATTGGCGTCGTCGTTCGTTGTCGGCTGTTCTTCGGCTTTCAAATTGTACCGCGAGCTCAAATAATCTATCTAACGTCGTTGGGTTTCTTAGCTCGATGAAATCTTGAACTTGGGGCAGTAGCCTAGGAAGTATAACTTGAATAATTTCAGGATCCGGGCGACTTCCATACAAAAGCTTGAAAACTTGAATTTTTCTCAAAATAAAATTAGACAAATCTTCTATTCTTTCTTGATATCGACTAAACAGTTCAGCTTCCAATCTGGCTCGATCTCGCACCACGGGAAATGCTTTCACTAGAGAATTCTTGAAATTTTCATACGTGTATGTGGGGCTTCCTGGTTCCCCCAAGAGATTCTTTCCGATGCACTTGAACCAACTTAGCGCTTGGCCCTTCAAAGCGCTGGTAGCAAGAGCGACTTTCTGAAATTCGTGGACTGGATATAGCATGAAGTGGGAGTCTAGCTTTTCCAGGAAATTGATTACGGCTGTCTTGCCGTCAAAACTTGCCGCTGGCTTCATGGCTGCTCGCATGGTTTGTACGATGTAGCCGAATCCTTCTATGCCAGGAGGTGCTATCTCAGGATTCTGGACAGGTACAGCAGGTGTCTCAGGTTCGTCTTCTTGTTGTTGAGGCCATCCTCTTCTTTTTGTGCGGGCGCCACTATCAGGACTTAGCATTCTGTGTGTATTCTTTGAGAACATGGTAAATTCTGTAAAGGGTTCTTATCCTTACGTTCTAAGTCCTGAACTGGAACAGGGAGCGGAAGGTACGCTATGTTCTGATGTAACTGCTGGGCTGGAGAATAACTGCACGTGAAGGGATTTGAAATCCTCTTTTATTCAATCACTATTAAATACAAACCTCCCAATTCGGGAGAGATACAGAACGTAACAGACCACACTTTGGTCGAACTTAACAATCAAATAAATTTAAATAAATTAAAATAGAACTTAAATTAAACTTTGCTTCGCAGAGCAATTCGCGGAAGTTGGCCTCTACCGAAAAGGGTGCGTAGCAAGGTATACTAAATACTACCGCACTTTAATTTATTTTACAATGCAATCACGTAGTAAGCACTATGGCTTATAAATTTAAACTGCTAGCTGGTCAGGCGAACGTTGAGCAGCGTGACCGTGATCTGAGTCTGAGCTCTCACACACCGAGAGGTTTCTACCTCTGGCTTAAATAGTGCTTGGCTGAACTTCAAAATTAGCATAAGCTAAAAACGCGCGCTTCTTCTGACAGGAAGTTGAAGCAGAGAGGAGATAGAAAAGATTTAAATTAAAATAAACTTGATTAGTTTAACTAAAACCTTACACCTTTATTAATTTAAATAAATTTACATATAAATATTTATGCAAAACTCAGTTTGGTTGTTTTAAATCTGACTGAGAGATATCATGGGAGAAAGTAATTCGGGAGCACACGCCGTGCAAAGTTCTTAAAAACGAGATAAACAAAGGAAATGGAAAGCAATGTATGTTTCCTGCGTATCTGCTATATTTATAACTTTACTCGACCTTGTGTTTTGCTTTTTGCGCATTCTTGACCTTGAAACGATAAATGTCGCCTCACTCTAAACGATATTTTCTTATTTACAAATTATAGTCATTCAAAATTGTTCAAACATATGTTCCCGCCTATTATTTACCTAGCATTTTAGATATTTTTCCTTATTAAAAACTAATTTTATAATAGAATAATAATTTCATTTTCAATTTTCAGAAATATTGTTTAAAAAGAAGAAATACATCCTTTAATAACGAAAGACATAATCTTAAATTCATTAGAAAGTATTGATTGAGTGTAGAACCGGAAATAATGAAGTCATTAGAATTTTCTATTTATGAAGTTCTATTGGGTTGTTAGGAAAGTAATTTCGTTTTCTCCCAATAGAGGGCTTAGTTGTATTTTCTCACAGCCAACTTCACACTTCAAAAAAAGCCGCATAATCTTTATATATTTTGACAGATGATATAGCAAGGCTTGCTTGTGAAAACGTTAGGTTAATTCTACGCAGTAAATTTTGGTTGGTGCCCTTTCAAATATAGAATTGAAAAGCAGCATTTCCGAAATATTTTACTTTTTTACTATCGAAGAGGTGCAAATGCTAAGCACGAAAAAAAATTATCCGATGTGTATGGGAAACATTTATTGACAGAACGCCAGTGCCAAAACTGGTTTGCAAAATTACGATGCGGTAATTTTGATCTTGAAGATGCATTACGTTTAGGAAGGCTTATTGAAGTTGATGAAGACACAATAAAGGCGTTAGTTGATACAAACC
Organism: Stegodyphus mimosarum; assembly: GCA_000611955.2. Taxonomy (NCBI): domain Eukaryota; kingdom Metazoa; phylum Arthropoda; class Arachnida; order Araneae; family Eresidae; genus Stegodyphus; species Stegodyphus mimosarum. The sequence continues at coordinate 29,195 of KK115737.1, forward strand.
GGCGAATAAAGACTCGTGAGATTGCTGAGAGATTGCATTTATTGAATTCGACCGTTCAAGGTCATTTGAAACGCCTAGGTTTAATCTCAAAGATCGACATATAGGTTCCACGTGTTCTTAAGCTCTCAATCTTCAAGGACAAAATTGCCGTATCGAAATTTTGCAAACTAGTTTTAGCACCGGTTTTCTGTCAGTGCATCTTCTCTATATAAGTCTGATAATTTTTTTCTTCCTTTAATAGCAGTTTTAACTCTTTGATAGTAAAAAAGTAAAATATGCCGGAAATGCTGCTTTTCACTTTCCATATTTGAAAAGGCACCAACCAAAAACAAGAACAAATCGAACTTTTAGAAAAACAAGCTTTGCTATATCAGCAGTCAAAATATAAAATGACTTTGCAGCTTTTTTTAAGTGTGAAATTGGCAGAAATAAAATACAATTAAGCCCTTTGTTGGGAAAAAACGAAATTACTTTCCGAACAACCCAATAATTCATAGTCAAGGTTTTTCACTACATATTTGTGCAGATAATGATAGCGCATAATTAGGTGGATGAATTCAAATGTTGTAATAATAATTATTAATTATATGCTATGGTAATAATTGATATTAGAAAGATGAGCTGAGCTGGTGGTAAGCTAAAAGGTAATGCTTTTCGAGATATTTAATATAAACTTTATGTCTAGGAACTACTGTATAATAAACAGAAGAAAGGTAAGTTATTATGATAATAACTTATATCAAAGAGAATGGCATGATGTGCAGTAAAAACGTCATTTCATTTTATTAATAGAAGATCAGGAATAATTTATAAGGTATTTCTCCCGCCTTCTTCGCATGCCTTCGTTGTGTAGTGGTCAGCACACTCGACGCCTATTCGAGAGGTCCATGGTGCGATTCCCGGCCAGGGCATTGCATATTTTTCATCTCACCTGCTTCCAAATAAATACCTAATGACTCTACACTGGACTCCAAAGGATTGGGGATTGGGTCCCCTAATCTCCAGTTGCCCTTTAAAAGAAAGAGTATATAAGGTATTTCTCCCGCCTTCATCGCATGCCTTCATGGTGTAGTGGTCAACACGCTCGATGCGTATTCGAGAGGTCCGTGGTTCGAGGGCATTGCTCATTTCTCACATCTCCTGCTTCGAAATAACCTAATGCCTCTAAAAACTTATTTAAAAATTTGAAACATAGACCAGGTATCAAGCAAGCGAAGGTGACGTGCAAGGTATTGGAGGTTCTGATGAAGCTGCAATTTACTGCATTGTTAATTTCAAAGAGAATACCCAGGAAGATTTTTCTCAGCCTCAGAAAAGACTGTAAGAATACACGGGAGTTCTCGCAACTGCTATTTTAAGAGATTTACTGGAAGGAAGAGCCTTAATATGTATTCTGTAACTACTAAGTAGTAACCGTAGTAGTTATTCTATGCCTTCATTAGGAGATGCAGAAATTTACCCGAAAGATGAATTCATACAGAACTGAAAAATATATCAATATATAGAAGCGATGATATATACTTGATACATAGATGATTGTGAAATGAAGACAAATGCAGGGTGTTTATAAAGTCCCGGACCCATTTTGATGTTTAATAACTCATAAAAAATAAAAATAGATTAAAATTAATAAAATAAATGGTTAGATAGACTCAAAACGTTTCATGACCCTTGTCAATGAACTTCCACATGTCCCTCCTTCGTCGTACGGAGAAGATATTCTCCGTGATTCAATTTCACATGAGTCGATATTCAATTTCACGCCAGGTACCGGCAAGCATGTCGCCATCCACAGAGGCTATTGCGGTTGTTATTCTAGCTTTTAGGTCATCCATGTTTGACACTCTCCTCCTGTAAACGTTGTCCTTTACAAATCCCCAAAGGAAAACGTCTAGCGACGTTATATCAGGTGATCTGGGTGGCCAAGGAATTGGACCTCCTCGCCCAATCCATCTTCCTGTAAAATGGTCATTCAAAGAATTAAGAACGATGGTACCCCAATGAGGTGGTGCACCATCTTGTTGCAAAACGACATGTGGCTGAAGCTCTTCTAGTTGTGGAAATACGAAGTTTTCCAACATGTCCTAAGTATACGACTGATGAGACCGTCTTTTCTGTAAAACGGAAAGGCCCAATGACTCGGTCGTGCATTAGTCCACACCACACATTAACCTTTGTGGAATCCTTTTGTGCCTCACGGTATTCATGGGGGTTTCCTGTTCCCTATATGTGCCCATTATGGCGATTAACAATGCCAGAAAGATGAAAGGATGCTTCGTCAGAGAACATTATGCGTTTTAGAAATTCAGCATCATCTTCTATCCTCCTTAGCATATCTGTTGCAAAGGCCATCCTCCTAGGCCTATCGTCCGGTTCCAAAACTTGAACAATTTGAACTTTGTATGCATGCAGTCTTAATTTTTTCTTAATAACCTTGTACACCGAAGAAATTGGCATATCCAGTTCTCTTGCCGCTGATCTCACAGATCTTCTAGGATTGTGTAAAAATGTCTCTTTGACACGCTGATTATCAAAGTCATTTGTGAAGGGACGTCCGGAACGTTTCTTATCTGCGATATTTCCTATTTCTAGAAAATTCTTTTTCCATCGCAGGATGCTGCTTTTGGATGGAGGATCTTTTTGGTAAATTCTTCTGCAATTTCTCTGTGTTTGCATTATGGATTTCGTTTCTATGAACCACCATAAAATTTGTGCTTTCTTTTGTGGTGTATGCATTCTCCTTAATATCCGGTCGAATAAAACATCTCATACAAAAGTACTAGAACAAACACATCAAAAGTAAACATTACATTGCAATAGTTGGCAAAAACAAAAGAGAGGAAAATGCAATTAATAAGCAGACGATATTTAGAAAAGCACAGATAATTAGACTGGAAAATGAAATTATCTGAAATTAACCACACGCGGAGACGATATTGACAAAAGTAACGATATTCAAACCTGAAAAGGAAAATATATAAGTTATTCCATCAATAAATGCCATAAATTTGTTTATATCTTCATTTTTCATGAGTTATTAAACATCAAAATGGGCCCGGGACTTTATAAACACCCTGTATAGAACACTGGATAAAAAACATATAATCAGGGTTGTGAGAGATCTAAAATTTTCTATTTCGAACACTAAACAACACGTTTGCTCTGTCGGAAAGTATAATTCTGAGAATTTTAGTTTGTTCATTAAACGAAGATATGAGCGAAAAATCATTCCAGTGTTAAACTTAAAAATTTAATCATTGTTTTAAAAGAAGAAACGAAGAATAAAGGAAAAAAAGAAAAAGGGAAAAGTACCACTGATGAGTTGGATAGGTTATCAGGAAATCATTTGAAGCGTCGATGGCAAAGTTTGACCGCAGCAACAAACGCAAAGAGCGAGTTAAAAAAGCTCCTGAAACCGTGGTTATTTAAAAAATTCTAAAAAGACATCTAATTAATATTTATATCGTCTTTGTATTAAAAGAGTGTGAAGAGTTTGTTTTATAGGAATGAAAATTTCAAAGGTTTACACTGGGTATATTTTTCAATGTTAGAATGTTAAAGTAACGAAAGAATCTGATATTATGTATCACAGAAAAGAATTTTAAATCAACTTTTAAAAGGAAATGCTGAAAACAAGTACACAGTAACATAATAATAATATTATGTGATAAGTAATAGGTTATCATAATAACACCTTAAATTTTAGTCTCTGATAACCTCCAAAATCTTCTTGATAGATTTTTGTGTATTGAATTTCTTAGAGCTGAGGAATTCACTGTGCTTCCACAGCATACTTTCTTGTTGAATTTCTGAATTATGATAGCGATATTATGTTTCATCTCTCCTTTGTAAGGTATCACAGAGAGCACTGGAGTGACGATAAGATCATCTTTGGCGTCACCACTACTCCGAGTACCCATTTGGTATAGTCCTTTGATATTCTCGCAAAATATTTTCTTCTGATCCACCACTGATGTCGATTTGCATAGCAATCTGAAAAACTGCCACTCGTCCATCTTTCATCTCATTTCTCATCTAGTATACATTTATTCACCGGTCACTTGCAATATGCAGCCTGGTGTATGCTTATCTTCGAATGAGCTCTTCTTTGCCTAAACATGGCAGCCCACCATTTGGAGGTAACTTAGGCAGGTGCTGTATCATTGTAGATTGTAGTCACGCATTTATGAATATTTGTCAATGTTTTGCCTACTTCCTTTTGCTCCTTAATCACCCAACGATGCTTAACACTTTAAATATTAACAAACATCTGTGATTAAGAACATTACCATCCTCTCAAAAATCAAACAATAACACTTCCTGGGTGTGTTCCGCTCTTTATGATTCCAAAAAATGGTGCAATAATACTATGTTCTGTCGTTCCGCTAATGTTATAGCATATTTAGGCTTACTGAACATCCATTATAGCTTAACGTTATAGAGTCTCACCCTCTTTGGTACCATAAACTGGAAGAGAACTATGGAAGACATAAACGACTTCTTTCTACATCTTGGAAATTACAACAGACAGTTGGAAAGTTGTAAAATTTTTATTAAAATCAGTAGAAATTTGCATTCTGACAGGAAAATGGAAATATAGAAAGACAGCAAAGGTAATTACCATATCTTAACTGATTAGCAAAGCTAAATAGATCCTTATGACATCTTAGAATTCGCGGAGATGAAGGTTTTATATCATATTTCGTTCAACAGGTCACGTTGCCAATAATAATAAGACTGGAAACTTATATGATAATTTGTTTATAATTCTGAAATTATTTACGTCTGAGTAATTAACAGAAGTTATGACAAGTTAAGTAATTTCTTAATTACTTTATATTTTTATTTTTAAATATAATATCATTGAATAAATGAAATAAAACAAGTGTCTGTACAGAAGAAAATATGTCTATCTACCAAAATGGTTTAAGCAATAAGGGCTTCCGTTTTGTTCCGCGTTTTCCTCAAAAAATCTGATTCTAACTCTTTTTCTTTATAACATAAATACTGTTCAATTTCCTTTTGAAACTTCTGCGTGAAGACATCTGTCCTGTGCAATCAGCATTCACGTGTTTTTCCTTTCATCAATAAACCAACCAACTAATATATTAATTTCGCTCTATTTCATCAAACCCTAGAACTAAGTAATTAACGCTTTCTATTTTGATAAATATAAAGAGTTATAATTAGAATCTAGGCAGAAATTAATTGATAGGTAAATTGAACTGTATCGTTGCACTTTCCAAATAAATTGCAGCTCTTTTGTTAGAAATTATAACAAGTTATAATTCATTCAACACACATTTTTCAAGTTTTTATTTGAACTGCATGCAATAAAGCAAAATACAAGAGAATTGGTTCATTGAGAAACGATTTGCTGAAATAATTGAAAAGCCATTCATTCTCAGAAATTCTCGCAATATAGAACTTTATGAGATAAACGCTGCTTTCGAGTTAGCAAACAGTTTCACAATATAACCTTTCCTCTGCTATTGGATGGAGATTATTATATAGCGGACTGAGGTGATTTGCCAGTTTACCTAACAGAGTAATAGACACAGACGATTCTGCAATATTACTCATCAGTTTTAAGGGATGTGACTGATATTTATGACGATTCCCTTAGATCAGAATTACAAAAGATTTCGCACTGCTATAGAGCAGAGAATTTCCACAAAATAATTCAAAATAATTTTGTTTTGAAATTCTTTGCTCATACATTACTATTACACCAGAATTCTTAACATGCCCGTTTATTTTATCATGTTATAAATGTGACCATTTTCAAGTGATGCTTTTTAAAATCCAGTGAACTTTAATTTTTTAATATGGGGGCAGAGTTAGAAACACCGTTACGGAACGTGTCGTGTGACAGGGCGCATTGCGTTATGAAGTGTACTTTGTAGGAATTTGTAACGATCCTAGTAAAATTCTTATACAAAAATTAATAATTATGCAATGATAATCCTATGCAATGCTAATATTCTCTCCCGTATATCTAACATAATCTTACGTTACTTAATTTAAAAGTTTTTAAAGGTAGCAAGAATTCAAATTCAGATATGATTATCACGCGTTCCTTTGATATACTCCCGTCATGTGTAAGGTTTTAGTTTAAACTAACAAAGTTTTATTTTAATTTGCCTTTCCTATCTGTTCTTATTTCAACTTCCCGTTAGAATAAGCGCGCGTTTAAGCTTTATGCTAATTTGAAGTGGAGTCAAGTTTATATTTAAGCGATAGGTAGGAACCTCTCAGTGAGAGAGAGCTTTTAGTCTCAGACCACTGCTGCTCTGTTCGACGTTCGCCTGACTAGCTACTATTTAAATTCTAAGCCATAGCGCTGTTGCTCTATTACTTATTGAAGTAAATCTAAGTGCGTTAGTATTAGTTAAATCTTGCTACACACCCTTTAGCATAGAGACCAACCTCGCGTTCATAGCTCTGTGAGCAACGACGATTTAATTTCTATTTAACTTTAGTTCAAATTATTTGATTGTTCAGTTTAGACCCAAGTGCGGTCATTACTTTCTGTATCCCTCCCGAGTTGGGTAGTGGCTGTATATAACTGTGGTTTAATAAAAGAGGATATTAAATCCTTCTTACGTGTAGTTATTCTACCACTTAACCACAGTTTTCTACCACAGAACATAGCTGCATTCAGCTCCCTGTTCAAGATCAGGACTTAGTTTCTTCACGAATATGTTCGCCAAGAGTATGCACCGAACACTCAGTCCTGACACGTGTAAAGAAAAGAAAAAAAACGGATTTTGTGAAAAATCAGTTTCCAATTTGAACTGATGTAAGATGAATACACATTCTATTAATTGCATTTTCAAAGCAACATTTTTCATGTCATACTGTTTTGTAATTTTTTCAAGGTTAAACAATTTCGCTGAGCAACAAATGTTTCCTGTAAATTGTTTCTTGCATGTTTGAGTTTAAATGCATATCTTTGTGGAAATTATGGTATTTAGAATAGAAATTCTAATGCAATTAAAGGGTTATTTGCATTTTTTTATACTTCCTTGCACGAAGTAAAGATTACGGTATTGTCATCGCGAAAAATTTCGGGTATCATGTTTCAAAGGCAAAATCCATTTTGACTGCTCTCGAATTAATTTGAAAGAG
>KK115737.1:40956-75722 GCA_000611955.2 Stegodyphus mimosarum
TGGAGTCTGGCTCTCGTATTTCTTAAAAATCTTAATCTCAGCCGGAGCCTCAGATAAGATGAGCTCAAGTATTTTACTTTTTTATTTAATTATTTGCTATTAATTTGAATTAATGTATTAACTTTTTATTTGTATATCTGCGTTTTGCTTAATTATTAATTATTAATTTATTTATTTCTGTTCACATTTCGATGAGGCCATCCGTAAGCCTCCAACACTTCTAATTTTCCAAACTGAACTCTATTACGTTTGTAATTTCTTTTCGTAAGAATCACTTAAGCATAAAATACCGTTTACAATATGAATCGCATTTCAACACTCAATGTTGTTTAATTTAATTAGTGGCACTATGGGCCTACCAGTGGCCAAGCGGTAAAATCGCTGAACAGTGGTAATTCCGACCTGGTCTCGAGTACAAGCGAACGTGCAGTCTGCGTGGGCGTTTTCGTAACTTTCCCCATTTGTAACGTATATACAAGCTAGTACTCCTTAAAAAGTCCTCCACGAATGCACACTACTCTTAGGCAGATAGCCCTAGTGTGTTTTACCATGACCAAATAAACCAAAACTGATAGTACGTACGTATTTCCAATGGTAAAGTTCTGGAATTTTTAGAAAATTTTGTCAGTGTGATAAGTGACAATGTTCTGTAAAAATAATTTGCAATAATTTATAAAAATCCCCTTAAGGCAACGGATCTCCTTAATATAGAGTCCGGGATATTTTTTTTTATTATTCGCAAATAGTATCTTATTTTCTAAAATTTATATTTCTATTATTCTACAAATGCCCATTAGTGACTAAACAGACAAGACCGCTAAACATTGGGGATTCAATTAAAGCTCGAATCGCAGCGAAATAATCACTTTCATTGGCCTTTATCGTTTATTTCTCCTTATAATACCTGAACGAGAAATAATTTTCTTTAAGAAAGTCGTCTACAAAGATACCCGTTGACTTGGACAGAGGGTCATCGTGCTTGTTGCCTTTATCTATTAACAAACAAGTGTTCAGTAAAGTAAAATCAATTTTGATAGTATTTATAAAGCATTTCTTTTAAAATAATTGATTAGTTTCGGATTGATGTATAAAAGGAATATAAAACTCTGCCAAGAATTGTTTCGGATTGTGGAGAAATATTTTAAGGCTATCTGCCCGTGGAAACGATGAATATAGTGAAAAACAAGACAGCTCCTGGCGGGCGGCTTTGTCAAGCACCGCAGAGAAATCCCCTCACAAATTTTATTTGCGTAAAGATAATTTAGTTTCGATCAGTAGCTGTAATGAACACCTTTATTAAAATCTTATTTACGTTTAAGTAATTTGACGTATTCACTGCATTCGTTGCTAGCGCCATTAAACTCGCATATAGTAATTATTTAATATTATTATCTAATTTCAAAATCCTCTTTAAATATATATTTATGTAGATCACTTTATTTAAAACTAGACCTCTTTATTCAAAACCTTTTACGTAAGTACGCTGTAAAATATTATTATGCACTTTATTTCAGAGCATACCGATTAAGCATGCTGCAACTCTTTGAGACGAACAAATGATTTTTACAACAATTTGATCTGTTAGTTAATTAAACGTGTCTGAAAATATTATTAAATACCCTCAACTACTTAAATATATTATCCATTAAGGTAATTGCAAATTAGCGCAACCATCGTAATAGAAGCCGCAAAATTTTCAAAATGCGCAAAATTGTGACAACCATGCTCAAAGGAATTTTTCGGTTTTAACAAGCAATGTCGCCAATTTTCACATGCTTCCTTTTTGTTCTGTTCCAAGTTCCAACGGTTTTTATACTTAAACAGTGATATTTTGTCTTAAATTTAGTTTCAAAACACCTACATAAGAGTAGAACAGGCAAATCGACAACCTCGTATTCGGCGTAAATTTTGTAAAATGTCAACCGATTTCGAGGGCAAAACAGGTCCCCCCTTCATCAGGAGAAAAAAATTCTGCAAATCGAGAAAGCGAGTGTCGATCATATTTATACCCTACAGGCAATCCATGTAAGGAGCCGATAGCGCCATCTGTCGGCAGAAATAGTAACAAAAAATGTGGGATTAAGTTAGTAGAATTTGAAAAGCATTAGGCAAGACTGGATTAGAATTTCAAAGTCATTGACTAAGCAGGAAAAATTTCTTCAAGCTTCAAGGAAATTCAATTCCTTAGTAGAACCAACTTTCTGGGTAATTTTAGCAGAACCCAAATCAAACTTGTGATTGAATTTCGAACTATTAGCTATTAGAATCGAATTAGCTATTGAATATTTGTTAATTTCTCCTTTTCGGACGTAAGATTTAAGCTCCTTTATCCGAAACTCTAATGATTTATGCCAAACGAAAAGAGGATGCAGCTGTCGAGCAGCATGCAGCCGTCAAGGAACCCTTTCATTCACAGAAGACAATTGTGTTTTGTACATTACCACAGCGGAGCATAATCAGGCTAATTGTTTCACATTATTGTCACATTATTGTCCAGACACTTTTTCATGAATTCGGGAACCATTTGGATTATGAGGAGCTGACCCTTGGCTTACCAGCAAGATAGGGCAACATGCCACACATCTGTAGCGAATATGAACGCCGTGGAATGACTTTTCCAGAGAATCTCTCTTGATTTTTTTCTATGGCGTCTTAAAGATAATGCGTACAAGCACAAACAACGCATATCAATGATTTGCGTCAGAACGTCCGTCGTGAAATCAAGGGAGTGACGCCCAAAACTCTGGCAGCAACCTATGAGAACACGCAGCGCCATGTTTAGCTGTGTGTACAAGTAGAGGCAGATCACTTCCAGCATCTCATCTAATGCACTTTCATTTTTCAAATATAAAGGTATGTTACGTAAAAATCTGGTGTCGTTTCCTTTTATTATAAGATCTTTATTACACTTTTCCCGTGGCCTCTTTCGAGTGAGACACCCTGCATTTCAACTCTCAGCTTTGACAATTTAAAAAAGCTTCATTTTTTTTAACTTGATCTTTCTTTGACGGTATGCCTTGAAATAGTATTTTAATAAAGAAATTAAAGTTTTAAAAAATATTTCCATGATTTCCTGCATTTAAATCTTTTTTCAAAACTATTTTGGTTATAAATGTCTTTGATAAAAATATAGATATCTTAAACATTTCTATTTTAAAATTTGTCCTGAAATAACATCGCTTAATTTAGGATTATATCATAAGCCTCAAGCTTCAGATCCTGTTGTAAAAAAAAAGATGAGATAGGTACACCACATGACTTCCTTGCACGGAATATTAAATTATGCCCCTTTTTTGCTGCAGTTCAAATGTAAACAAATATGACAGTTAAGGTAAAAAAATTAAGCTTAGCCTCACGTAAACAACTTTAAATTGTTGATAGTTCTACTACTACTATATGCAGATTAATTAAAAGAATGAAACCCTTAACCGGAAGATAAGAACAACATAATTCAATCCTTTTTAAATAAATATACTTTTGGTGCTGCCAGCTGCAACCAAAGAGGGAGGTGCTCACCTACATGTTATAGCAGTCCTTTATACAAAATTTTAACGTTCTGAGGCTACTCGTTTTTGGGTTTTGGGAGATATATACATACGTACGTATGTGTACGTACGTGCAAATGTCAAGAAAAAAATATCTTCTGAATCCATTTTAAATTCTTTTTGCAACCCGTTTTAAGATAAAGAGTCTTTTATTCTGTTTTTACGTAGAGATGTCATGCAAAAGCATCGTTAAATTGTATTCGATAGCTGTCAAAATGGATATTTTCTTTGAAATATGATACCCGAAAATTTTCAGGATTACAATACTTCCTTTATTTTGTACTAGGAAGTAAGATGAGTACTGGAATTAAAACTCTCTGTAAAATTCTCATATGGTTTCTAATTGCAGATGACATATCAATTCATGCAAAATAAATGGTCTTAACTGTAGAACATAATTTTTAAGAATATCAAGTATGTCAAACAGCTTTACAATGGAATATTGGAAATGTAAATGTAAGAAAAGTCTCTGTATTTCCCCTCCTTGACACTAACTGAGAAAAAACATTCTTCACTCACAAGAAAGTTTAAATTTTCGCAAATTCTATCAAACTTTACTGAAACGCAAGCAATTTAAACTGCCACCTTTCAAGAGCAGCATTTAAAGAGGAACGATTCGAAAGTCAAGAAGAAGTTAACATTTAAACTCCAGCTGAAAAGAAAGTAAAGTTACTTTTTCCCCAAGAGATTTTTGTGCAGACTTTACTTGATCTTTTCCTTTTTTTCCTTTTCTGAATTATAACTCTCCGCTTAAATGGCTTGAAGATTTGAGAAACTTCAAAACTTTTCACTGTTTGGAAGTAAATTAAATGAATCTGTTTACCAAAGTAGCGGAAAACCCTAAATGTAACACATAATGGTATTTCATGGCTTTATTTGGGAAGTCGGTAAAAATATATTACGTGTCCCCTTGGCGAAAAGTGGCGATTTTTGGCGATACATGTTAGTGCAATAGTTTGTGCAATTCTTTGACTTGTTATTTTGGCTTTGTCTAGCGGCGATTTTTTAGCCAAAATAACAAGCCAAAGAATTGCACAAACTCGATATCCATGTACACATTGACCTATATTCCCTTCACAGTGAAAACACATCAGAGAATTGCACAAACTTGACATCCTCTATGTACACATCGATCCATTTTCACTTAAAAATCAAAGGAACAACCAGTTCTACACTTGAGCGAAACAACAAATATATAACCTAAATAAACTACATTTTAAATGAAACAATGAAATAACAATCAAAAGGAAATTCCTTATAGCATCTAAGCACTACACAAAAGAAATATCCACTTACCTTATTTAGAAATTTCTGTGTCTTCAGTCAAACAAAATTCCTTAACAGCATCCAAAAACTTCCCAAAATTACGTGAACCAAGGATGTGTGTATTGGCGTCGCCACATAATTCACAAAAATGAGAGTAAAAAATATCCTCCGTAGTGCCGATATCTTCCGACTTTCGACCATTTGCATTTCCTTAGTACAAACAAGGCACTTATAATTCCATTGAATTATATCCAGCGGTTTCTGTTCTTCTGTCCTCAACCACTTCAAGGAAAATACTTTCCGCTCTCTCGTTCTATACCACGATATACCCACTTTACCACAGGCAGCCATTTTACGATGCGCAGCAGACAATACGAGACGTACATCCTAACTGACATCCAACAAATATTTTCCTATCAGTCAAATTCACCGCAATCACACAACCAATTACGTCATAATAGGGTTTCCATACCATCCAACTGCTCAAGTTACCATAAATGAAACAACAACTTCGCAATAATCCAAGGAACATCCTTAAATATATTATAAAAGGGGAAGTCTTTTGGAAAGTAGCATTATTTAATAAAATTACTTTCATCTCTATTTAAAAAACAAATAAATAAATGTAATTTTGGCTATTCATGCTGCCAAATATGTGCTACAGAGAGAGGAAAGGGAAGATGAGGAGGAGCGTAGTCCAGTTAAAAATTTCGATATTAAGTGAATGACAATAGTTTGCTTAAATAATGTCTACTGTGCACAATCCCATACAGGTCTATCATCTGGTTTTAAAAGAGAGAAAACAAAATACTATTGAGATAGGTTTAGATACTTATCTTCTAAACAAAAACACTTCAGAAACAGTGTTGCTGGCCCACCTAATATATCAGTTTCTTCCATATCTCGTACAGCCTCCTTATCTCAAATGTCCCTTTTATTTGTCAATAAGTCTTCAGAACGAGAATCAGAATTTGACTCATTCCCTCTCATGTAAAGATGTACTAGCCTCTTCTCACTTCATCAACACAGCCCTCAAAGACTATAATCCAAGATACGTACTGTGAAGTAAGATAATCACTTATTTATTTAATAATATTTTTATTTAAAACGCACAGCTTTTCCAAAGCCAATAATTTTCTGATAACGTTATGTAGAGATCCTGGTTTCAAGGTTATTTTTAAATGTATTGCATTCGTTGACAGGAGTTGTCGAGAAAACGGGGCTTGAGTGGTAGGCACCAGTAAACATCAAACAATTATATCGTGAATAAAGAATTTCTTTCGCTTTCTGCGTATGTCGCGGAGACAGAAAGAATGTTTTATGTTCCTTTTGATAAGATAGGAAGAACGAGGTCCCCTAAGGATCGACGAATGTGCGCTTGGAAGACGACTACTTTTTCTGAAAGTCTGGAAAGGAAGTTTAAAATTTATTTCATTTTAGGAGGCAAACCGATATGGCAGATTTGTTAAAAATGGCTTGAGTTAAAACATAGTGTGATTTGTTGTTTAAGTGTCCTTTGGACTACACAGCAAACAGCAGATTAGCAAACGTATTATTTTCTTGAATTTTCTTGAGAGATGATTTGTCGGGACGTGGAATTATCTTGCAGAATTTCCACGGCGAACGAAATTAGAAAAATAGTCTACTCTCCTTTTCTTGGGGCGGTATAGGAAAATAGTACGTGCGGCTCCTAATTCTAGTTGCTACGTGCTTATAATTGTTCGGAAAAGGTTGTGGCAGACCGTGAGGAGCAATAAATTCAATGGAAGCCTTACTGCAGCAGAAGATAGCTTTAAATTGATAAGCAGATCTGGAGTTGAATAGGAAATATTTTATCAAAAAAAAATAACCTACTTTCGGGCGGGGGGAGGTTCAGAGTTTTAGAAAAATCTAGGAAAGAGATGAAAGTAACGCAGTGATGATTCTCAAGCGCGTGTTAGGTATAGGAGAATTTACTGCAGTTACATCGACCTCATGGAAGATGATCAGCTGAGTGTTTTAGAGTTGATAAATAAGAAGGAAGGGAACGAAAAGTCTCTCGAGAAGAAAATGCAATTATTTGCGCAGTGTTCTTGTCACGATGTGTGTAATGCAACGAAATGCTGAATTTATGACCCTAAAATTATTAATCAGCGGAAATTCTGTCTTCGAGACAGTTCATTAATGAATAAAGGAAGCGAAAAGGTGCTTGAGTATTCAAATTCCTGATTCAGTTATCTAGAATATCCGCCTGTGGCACCAACTGATGATGTGCGTTTATCCGGGCGTTGTGTTCCTATTTACGAAGTATTATAAAAAGACTGTTCCAGACAAGGACAAGCCACTTAGAATATCGGCTTCTGAGTGATGATGTGTAAAGATCCGGCTGAGTGTTTCCGTGTGCGAAGTGTAAGAGGGATGGATATTTAGCGTGTTGGAGAGGATGGCTCCCTTCAACGAACAATAATAAACAACATTTAAAATTATCAGCGACTATGCTAACAAAGGTTAAATTAAAACATTAGCAGAAAGACCCTCTGTGTGGTATCTTTTAACATCGCGTAAATTAGTTTTAGATTCATGACTCCCGAAATCTGCTCATGAAAGAACATTTACCTCTTCTTACATTGTAGAGTTGATTATGCAAATCTGAATTTTTGGTTTTCAGTATGTATTACAGAGTTTTGTTCCAAATTGGGTTGAAGAGATGACTATGTAAAACTAAGCGTTAAAAAGCAAATATTTATTCGGGAGGTAACTTCAAAAATTGGGATAATGTTTTTATTTTTAGTCCAAAGGGCAATTTTCCCAGAAAGACTATTAATTTCATTTTGGTATTTTGTGTTGATTCACTAAAAGCTTTGTTCACTTTTCAAATTGTTGCCACCAAATATTATCGCCCTGTATTATATTTAAAGAAATTAAATAATGAAGAATCTACATAAATGTATCTATGTTTCTCGCAATGTGATAAAACAACGGTACCTAGAGCTGTCCAATTTTGAATATAGAACGTTTCCACCCGAATATGGGCATCTGGAAGCCCAAATTTGAATTTTGGGATTTGTTTTATTATTGATTTCATATTTTGTAAAGCTTTGATAAACTTTTGATTAACAAACTCAAGGATTTCAAAGCGAGAAATGTCAACGTTAAAAAAAAACATTTTTATCTCCAGCGCGTGAGACAGTGTGTCGGAAATTCTAAAGATATGTTCATTTAAAATTTATTTTGCCATACTGCTCTTGAACTGAATTTTGTGGTTTAAGTGCGAAGAACATGATATTTCATAAATAAAGGTAACACACAAGATGTTAAAAAACGCCCCTTTGGACCTAATTTAAAATCTGAAAACTTTCAGATTTTTTTAATTAAAGTTTTTTATTTTTTATGTTTATTGTGACTTTAATATATTAATGTGGTACTTAGGGACGTGTGTAAAAAATTAAATATTTTTTGCTAGGATTATGTTATCTGTTAACTACAGCACAGAGAAATTCAACTTTTATTTATGTTGTGTTACTGGAAGCTTCGGTTAATTAATTGCTGTAGTACCTGATTGTGCCAAATTGTTCCCTTTGATAAGATTAAATACCGTATTTATAACTTTTAAATACTTAATTTTTGCCCTTAGAACAACTTATACATAACCATAATAATGCATGCTGTTGCAGTTTATTACAGAAAAATGCATACTGACAGCAGTTATAGAGGCTTAGAAAATTAAAAAGTTTCATCATAAACAGAAAAATAATTTGAAGCGAATTATAAAATCTATTATTTATTATTATAAAAGTATATTATTTTCGCATTAAAAGATTAAAAAGCTAAAATTAATTACGAGCTTAAACATTTCGCAAGTACATTTTTAAAAATGAATGGAAATTGTTTTTTTAATCTCAAGTAAAACGAAAAATGCGCTCATTAAAGGTTAAGCTTATTTTCATATATTTTTCTTTCCTTGCTTGGTATTTCGTCTATTTATATACAAGCTACATTTAAATAAATGCAGGGTTTCGAGGCATTTTCTTATTTTTGTTATTTTAGGCTCAACTGAGCAGTCTCCTGTGATTTGTTTGGGGGGGAATAGAAAAAAGTATTATTTAAATTAGCAGGAAACGAGTTGAGTATTTTTCTCAACTATTGTTTGTCATCTTTTTATGGAAAAATACCTTGAAAAAGATTTATCTAATTTGTAAAGAATCCAACATTTTCTTAAAAGTTTATTCCTGAAAAAATTATTTTCGCAATAAAATATATTTTAAAAAGTCGAAAATCGGAAATATTTAAGAGTATAAAAGATTTAAAAGTGAAACGATGATAATTTGAAAGACTAGGCGCTTTCGCGGCCCTAAAATAAATGTCATAAAATGTATAATAATTTTAATATGAGTCCAGTTATTATAATATCATATAAATTAATCAACTATTTCTTATTAGCTATTTCATGTTTCATTTTTTATAAATAGATAAGATTAAAAAGAAGAAAAAACATTATTAGGATTTGCGTTTATTGCTTTAAATAGCTTAGTTTGTTACTTCTTATTCTTTATTATTTAGTAGGAGAGATACACATGTTGATGTGCATAAAGATAATGAGAGTAGTATATAAAAAACTTCCAGAAGAAACACAAGTTAAATAACTCGATTTGGAAAATTCATTCAGTACATTGACGTATTATAAGATTACATTATAAAAATTATAAAAACGCAAAAGCGATATATATTTTGACGTTAAAATCGTCCCTCGTGAACGTTTTTCAAAATTTCGGGTCTCTTAAATTACCATCTGTATATAATTCACTCATCTTAGCATGAATTATGAGTACGCCAAGCAGGAGAGCTTTAATTTTTCATTTATGTGGCCTCCGTATAATCAATTCTTAGAACGCTTCCACTAAGAAAAAATATAAAGTCCTTAACTTATACTTCAGATTTTATCCGTTTGAAGTTCTTTAACAAACTTCGTACGTTAAAAGCAATAAACGCCTTCTTAGTAATTTAAAACTTCATTTTTAATAATATATTTAATTGTGCAAATCAATTCTATGGATAATTGTGCTTTTATTGTAATTTATAAATGATGTTTCTAATGCCACATATTACGTATCAGGAACGTAATTCGGGTTTTTATCTCAAAATACCCCTTACATTTGAAATTGTTTTTTTATTTATTGCTTCAGAAATTGTAGTAGTTTCAATAGATAGGAAGATAATAATGGTACAGTATTGGAAGGTTTGGAAACAGTAATTTTGAAACAGTAATTGTGAATTTTCTAAATGGACAATTGACTAATTTCATTAAGGAAAATTGACTTAATCTGCTGCTTGAACTTCTTTGTGCTTTTCCTCCTGTGTAAAGTTAAAAAGAGCCTATTTCCACTAGAAATTACTCCACGAAGATACTGTTCCGTTAAGTCGATAACCTCGTACTTCTTCATAATCAAATAACCCAATTCCCCCTTGGTTTTGGAAAAATTACAATGATTGCATCTTTGCAAGAGAAAAGAATGTAAAAGAGTTTTAGTGTTTAATTAATTTATAATTTTGATAGTGCAAGTGGTATTTTTGAGATGGGAGTATTGGATTTCTTTCCTACTATTTTGACTTCATCATCTTATTTTTCAGCTTTTTTAATGGCATTAATAAAATGATCAAAGTTAAACAATGAAAAACAATTCTATCAAACGCGCGAATAGTTGACGTAACGAAAGAAGTTCTGTCTCGAAGTAAGAGAAAAAATCCTAGTCTCAAAAGGAAATAAAAGGTTTGGTCTGAATACAGAACTCATAAAAGACAAATAGAACTTATAAAATCAAACAAAAATTTAACTCAAATAAAATAAAAATGTTTTTAATCGAAGTAATGGAAAAACGGAAAACTTATTTTATTTTCTCTGGAAAAGAAACAGTAGTAACCAATTTCAGTTAATAAAGATACTACGTTTCCTAAAAAAATCATAATAAAATAACTGCTAAATCTCTTCTTTGTTTCAATTCTTTCGTTTTAAATTTTTCTGTGCATCTTTCGGAATTGTTTGAATTCTATATATGTTCTATGTACGGAACTAGTAATATAATATTTCTTTCTAAATAGATGAATTTTTTTCGGTTGGTATTTTAAACTTCTTGCTGTTACGCACATTATTTGATAAATAAATAACTACACACAGAATGATTTTTTTCTTCATCGAATAATTATAAAGAACTTCCTAATATTATATAAATCTTAAAAGGATTATTTGAAATATTCATTTTAATGTTTTACAAGTACACTGGGGGATTAAATAATAGGTTTAGGTCTGATATACTTCTAAATGAAATACAGAAAATTAAAATTTTCTGTATTCTTTTTAGAAGTATATTATTTATATGTGCTATTTTTAACGCAATCTCCTCATACATTTTTCACCTCGTTTAATTGTAAGGGTATAGTTTAAACTAACAAAGTTTTGTGTTAATTTTCTCTTTCCTGTAAGTGCTTATTTCAACTTCCCGTTAGAATGAGCGCGCGTTTCAGCTTTATGCTAATTTGAAGTGGAGCCAAGTTTTGGTATTTAAAAGGTTAGCAAGGAACTTCTCGGTGTGAGAGAGCTTTTAGTCTCAGATCACTGCAGCTCTGTTTGAGGTTCGCCTGACCAACTAGTATTTAAATTCTAAGCCTTAGCGCTGTTACTCTAATAATTATTGAAGTAATCTAAGTGCGTTAGTATTAGCTAAATCTTGCTACGCGCCATTGATTGTTTAGCATAGAGGCCAACCTCGCGTTTATAGCTCTGAGAGCAACAACTGCTTAATTTCTACTTAACTTTATTTTAAATTATTTGATTGTTCAGTTTAGACCCAAGTGCGGTCATTATTTTCTGTTATCCCTTTCGAGTTGGGAAGTGACTGTAAATAGTAGTTGAATAAAAGGGTCATTTTAAAATCTTCCTTGCGTGCGGTTATTCTACCACAGAACATAGCTGCATTCAGCTCCCTGTTCGAGATCAGGACTTTGATAAAGTTACGAATATGTTCGCCAAAAGTATGCACATACCACTCAGTCCTGACATAACAAGTTTAAGCCCATGATAAAGAAGTCTGATGGTTCAAATGTTCTTCAAAATGTTTTCAAACTGCTCATTTCACGCTATCATAACTATTAGATCTTAAAGATTTCAGTTTGATTTAAATTTTGATTTAATCTTAAAGATTTCAGTTTGGAGAACAAATAATAATCCTTTGGAGCTAAATACGGGCTGTAGGTGGGGTGATCATTCTCCTTAAACAATTAATGCCCGGAAACATTATCTTGGAGAACATAAACTCCCCTGTTTAGTATTTCATGCGTTTTCTATTTAAATTCATTATGCAATGAATGCAAAATGTTTGCGTGATATTCCAAATTACTGGCTGCTCTTCGTTCTTTACAGCCTATCACAAGGAGCCCTTGACATCCCCTAAAATTGCAGCTATCAGCTTTTTCGTATATTACTGCACCTTTGGTGACGCTTCCCTCGGTTCCCTCGGCTGTAAGACATTTCTCCAGTTTACACTGTAAACCTTGAATAACTACTCGCAGCAAAGGACGCGTTGTTGTTTTTGAATTGCTGAAATTAGTAGAGGTACCCATCTCTCAGAGACTTTATTCATGAGAAAATATTCATGCAGGATACTCAAAACAGTTGTTTCAGATTACTTCAATCTTGGCACTATTGCCTTAATTTTTATTATCCTATCACTCAATTTGTCTTCTATGATATGAAGATATTTTCTAATACCAATGCTCCCACTAGTTGACTTTTACCAGAATAATCTAGGATTGCTTGGTCTATGTCTATTCTTTCACTGTAGGAGAGGAAGGAGAGGAGAGGAATCCTCATGAGTATGATCCAAACTTTATTTTGTTTCTTGAAGATCAATATCTCAATTAGTCAAAGGTTTAATCATAGAACGATACTCAGTTTTAAAGATTTTATAAAAGTTAGCAAGTCGCTTTACTAAATAAGCAGTCAGAAAAAGAAAGCACACAATTTCACTAATGAAATTTTCAAATTTATTCATTTAATATAGTATTTAATATAGAAAAATATATGTACTTTATTATTATATATAAAATAGATTAAAATTTGTATAAATATATTATATAATATATTCCTCTTGCCACTGCAATATCTGCAAGAGGAATTTATTTCCAAACGACTTTTTATCTGGGAATCTGGAAACTTTTGGATCTGCCAAGAAGGTTAGAATAGACAAAGTAAGCCTGACGTCACATAAATGAAATCTAGGAAATATCAGCTACGTAACGTCAAGACTTAGCCGCCGTACAACCTACCGAGAAGACTATGAAACATGTTCTTACATAAAATTATACTGAACTTGAAAGCAAATATCAACGTCCGCAGGCTCAGAAAAGTGTCTTTAGGCATTATTTGAATACAATATCACTGAAACTTTCACTCATATTCCATGTTTTACCATGTAATACATCTTTGTTACAGTTACACATTTGAATGTACCTAGATTTTGTTAAATTTAAAAGCGTTATTTGCAAGCCTTGTAGTTTTTCGATACACTAAGTCGATAATCTTTTATGTTAAGTATTAAAATTAGAACAGGAGGCTTACAAACGTTCAATAATGAACAGCTACTACGCAGACAACGCCGATTAGAATGTAAACAAAACCAACCACAAGTTCGCCTATGGCAGTGGACATGATAAGTAGTGACGTCATACTGCGACGTTTCATGCTTTCATTTTAATTGAATGGGACATACGGAAAAGGCTTACTCCATCTGTTCTAACTTCAATGGGATCTGCCAACGAAACATTATTAAAATTTAAAAGTATAATTTGCGAACTTAGATTTACTTGTATATTTTTCTTCACAGTAATATTCTCAACATTTATTTTTGTAACATGTTTTGGAAGAAATAAAATTTAAACTTTTTTTTCGTGTGAAATGAAGACTGATATGTTAGGCTATTTATTTTAATATCCCAAAACACACGAGATACCTCTCTTGTGTTTTGAGTAAGAGGTAAAGGAGGGAAGGGAAGAGATGCTATCGCTGAGGATTTCTGAAGCAAACCTTTTCATCTCCACTGATGAACCATATAAAACTCTAAAATAGCCTCTTTAGGTAAGCGTTAAAATCTAAACTCATTTAGATTTTTTATATATTTATTTTTAATGGTGTCATTCCCATTCTTATGGGAATCAATCCCTAATTTATTTTTACTATCATATCTATTAAGGAACTACTTTCTCACTGCTAGTTATTCAGGAAATTTTTAACTGTTCAGTACAACTAAATGAATTTTATACAATTAAATATGTCATGTATAATCAGCTCTATGGAACTATATATCCTGACAACAACTTCTGGTTTTCAGGCTTTTGGAAAAAATTCAAGAATTTTTCTCACTCCGATTTTTGATCAAAATACACAAAAATGGAAAACTGAGTGAAGTTCAAAAGTGAAAAAAAGTGCGGTTCGACTATAAAGAGCGCGCTTTTCGCAGGTAAAGAGTATTCATTATATAACACGTTCTACTGCGAAAGTTAAGCTAAGAAAAATGAACAAAATTTATTTCATGGCACTACTTTTTAAATAATTATCAAGTTTAGAAAACATCTGAATAACACATTACATTTAATTCTTTTTTTCTTGCGTACTATATATTATCTATATACAAAGTTTATTAAATACTCTACTAACCTTAATTTTTATTCATTTAATTTTGCTAATTTTAGCCCAAAGGAGCGTTAACTCAGCTATTAATTCCGTTTTGGCATTTTGCATTGAAAAGTGGGTTCACTTTTCAAATTGTTGCCACCAAATATTAGAACCCTGCATTATATTTAAAGAAATTAAATAATGAAGAAACTGCATAAATTTATATACGTTTTTCGCTTTGGGATAAAACAACGGTACGTAAAGCCATCAAATTTTGAATAACGTACATTTTCTTCCGAATATCGGCATCTGGAAGCCCAAATTTGGAATTTGTTTTATTATCGATTTCATATTTTGTAAACTTTTAACGAATGTTTGATTAACAAACTCAATGATTTCAAAGCGATCAATGGCAACACTGTACGAAAAAAAAAACATTTTTCTCTCCAGCGTGAGAGACTGAATCGGAAATTCTAAAGATATGTTCACTTTAAAATTATTTTGCGATATTGCTGTTGAGCTGAATTTTATGGTTTAAGTGCAAAGAACATGATATTTAATAAATAAAGGTAACACACAAAACGTTGAAGAAAAAGCACCCCTTTGGGCGTAATGCAAAATATGAAAGCTTTCAGATATTTATTTTTATTTATTTACTTTTTTTTGTAACCATATCGTTTTTTTTTGGTTAGTTAATTTTTCAAAGAAAAACATGTTACTCGATGAACTTTTTTATATTACTGTGAATGACCTTATAACTCTGTGAAGAATATTTTCCTAACAAGAAGAGGTGTTATGCATTTGAAAGCAATATCCTTAAATGAAAAACTTTAAGAAAATTTAATCCTAAACAATATGTAAAAATTTTTTGAAAGCTCATCGTTCGGCATAGATTCTCCAAAATTAACTGATACAAGAGTAAAAGATAATGTACGGTAGATTATGTCACATAAAGTTATTTGCTGTTTTCTATAATTTCTGTAATATTTTGTAATGTTTATAATTTTGTAACCTTAAATTTTATTTTTTTACGCTTTTAAGATATTTTCTTGTTTATTCAAATTACGTATTATATTTTTTTTGTTGAATTATTTCTTTTGATCTGAAAGGAAGAATCTTTTTTAAAAGAATAACAAAATTATCCAAAAGTATATAGTAAATAAATAAAAATTACTAAAACGTTTCATAACTCTTCTTTCGTGTGAAAGTAGGAAAACCAAATTTGGTATCTAATAATTTGAAGGAATAAACGGACTAAACGAATAGAAGTGATAATAGAATTACAATCTTATGCTTAAATTCGAAATAAACATATTTTCATCTATGTATATAAAGAAGAAAGTCTGTTTGTTTGTCCTCTAATAACTCAGTCACTACTATAGTTATAGTCAACAAACTTTCTATTACCAAACAATACTTTTCTGGGTCATGGAAAAGGTCGAAGTCCACTTTTTTCCCCAAAAAAGGTAGCTAAAATCAGAGATATTAATTAAAAACTCAGAAAAAAGATAATTTTTACCCTCATTTTTCCGAGTGGCAACAGTCTCTCAAGACGGGCGGCTAAAACCCGCCGGGAACTGAGGAAATTCTACCAATCAGAAAGGGCCGTTGCGCTGGGGAACATTTGGCATTATTTTCTGTCCGCCAAACGCAATTTTTGTACAAAACTGGTATACGAGATAGTTTGCCAGACTTGTTAATGTAATGGTAACGTTTTGTTTACGTTATGGAAATATGAGCGCTTCTTAGGTAGAAGCATTTCATTTTATTTTGATTATTATTTTGAGGTGCTAAAATTACTATAGGGGTGATAAGTCAAGAATGTGCAATATTTAAAAAAAAAAAACAAAGCTTTCTATCTCACTCAATTTGCTCTGCCGTTACCGAATAACCGTTTGATTTCCTCATACCCTTTATTTACTATTGATAAAAATTACTGTAGTGTGAAATGTCTTCACTCATATATTTGAAATGGCTTGGTGATATCCAGGTTCTCATTATTTAATGTACTTCATTGTAATAAAAATATATATTTTAGCTAGCAGATATTAGAAATCTCTTTTTTTTATTGGAAGTGTTTTTCTGTAATGCAAAATTTTACTAACAGAAGCTCCTACTGAAATATAGAAATTCAGGGAATCAGTGTATTAAAATGCAAACATTGGATAGCTCATAAAATTTCATCTAACCCATTAACTCCCAAAAGAAAAAATAATTGAGAAATTAACATGAAACTTGTTTTATGCATTATTTTCTACCTAAATAATTCTGTTTTCTTTCGTTGTGTTACATAAAAATAAAGATATAATTTTTCCAGTCTTGCAAAAATGCAGCATTAGCACAATCAACAGGTTTTTATTCACTGCAAATCTGTGGAACATTTTACACTGTATATTACACTGTGTATGTTGCTATATCCACCTTTTTTTTTTTTTATTGTCAAGACTTTTCCGAGTGATATGCTCTAATTTATCAGCTTTACTAGTGTTCACAGTTTATAATTACAGGATCATACGTCTTTAATCTACAATTTAAATTTAGTTTGCTTACGATTGCTGTAAATGTTTGATTTCAGTGGCATATTGTAATCCCTAGCAGAAAAGATTCCATATTTTTATCATAAAAGATTCCATATTCTTGAGATTCCATATTTTTTATTTTATTTTATTTATTTTTTTGTATCAATAAAACATTACAATAAAAACAGCTCCCACCATTGGATTCTTATAATTTCTATTTTCTAAGAAGCAATAAATTTTATCCTGCAACATACACATCTACTGCCTATGTTCTTATAATTTGCTATCATTGACAGTGGAACTGCAATGAGTTTTCACAATTCTGTATTTTTTCAATAAAGATGTAAACATGAAAAACTAAATTTGTTGTTTTTTGGTAAATAAATTTTTCGTACTCTTAAACTAGAACATCTATAAAAATACTTCAAATGTACAAATAAACAAATGTACAAATTTTTTGCTTGAGTTTTATACTGATGGTAGTAAATGAGAATGTTGTCTTATTTGCTTCATTGATTATTCCAAAGGATAGAAACAGTATCTTCTTGAGAGAAAGAACACTTTCATGAAGTATATTTAAAACAAAATGACTCCTGTTCATGTAACATATGAAAGGTTAGGTTAGGTTATTCAATTATGGCAAAGCACACGAGGGCTATCTGCCTAAGGGGAGGGATGCCTTCGTGGAGGGCTTTCTAAGAGAAACTGGCTCGTATACACGTTACACATGGGGAAAACCACGAAAACGCCCATGCAGCCAGCCCGTTCGCGGGATTCGAACCTCGGACCGAACTACCAGTGTTCAGC
This sequence comes from Stegodyphus mimosarum, assembly GCA_000611955.2. Taxonomy (NCBI): domain Eukaryota; kingdom Metazoa; phylum Arthropoda; class Arachnida; order Araneae; family Eresidae; genus Stegodyphus; species Stegodyphus mimosarum. Next base: position 58,737 of record KK115737.1, read on the forward strand.
GTCTTTACCGCTCGGCCGCTGGTGGGCCGTAACATATGAAAAAATTCCTATGAAGCTAGCCTGTCCACTAGGGTTCAAACTACCATTGCTCCACAGTCTTATCTACTCGGCTGCTGATGAATACTAAGATAGATAAAAGAAATCATAATTTTTCTCTGTGTGAAAGCTTTTTGCCCATTTTATCGAAGGTTTCTCACTTTATTCTGTTGCTGAAGTTTTGGATAAAGTTACCATTATATGATGTATCATCATCATTTCTTCATACAAAACTGATTTGGAAACTATTTTTTTTCTTTTGGAATAATTATTCATAGTGGCATAATAACTGTATAAAAAGGACTCTGTTTATAATTGTTATTCTCCAATTAATAAATTAACATCATTCATCCAATTAATAAACATCATTCAGTTTATTATACCATTGTTTATAGGAGTATGTATGTAAAAGAGTCAAAGTTGGCTTTATGACAAACGAGTGGGTATCTGACTATATGTGCGCATTTAGTTGCATAATTAACATTCATTTATTGCTTTACATTGGCTTACACTAATGTTGTGTTTTCACAATATCTAACATGTTAAACAACAAGTCTATTTTACTAGGTTTCCAATGGCCAATGCAATATTTAATGTGTTAATGCATTACTGATGAAATGTTACATGAAATAGTAACAAACAACTGAAATATTCTATCCTCAGGTTATTTTTGGGATTATGCATATGATGCCATGGGAAAAAATAATTTAAAATATAGTATTGACAAACTTAAAATTGGCATATGTTAAGAATTTAAAGATATTCATACTATGCTGCATAATCTGATGTATTTACCAATATATATTAAATTGTAATTTACTAATCTATATAAAATTTTGATTAAAATATCCAGGGGTGAGCTATGAAAATATTAACAACAAGCTCGCACTTTAGTTTATAAAAATAAAATACCAATTTATAATTAAATGTGGCCCACCAGCGGCCGAGCGGTAAAGCCGCTGAACACTGGTAGTTCGGTCCGAGGTTCGAATCCCGCGAACGGGCTGGCTGCATGGGCGTTTTCGTGGTTTTCCCCATGTGTAATGTGTATACGAGCCAGTTTCCCTTAGAAAGTCCTCCACAAAGGCATCCCTCCCTTTAGGCAGATAGCCCTCATGTGCTTTGCCATAACTAAATAACCTAACCTAACCTAACCTATAATTAAATGTTTTAATTTTTACAAAAAATAGGAAATACAAATAACTGTACATGAAAAAATTTTAAATAAAAAATACCGTCTAAAATTCATTACATGCACGATTCATGCAAGAAGTTACCATATACTGCTTTCTTCTCTCACCTCAGATGATCTTTTATAAGGTTTCAAGAACCAAACAGAGATTTTTGAAAAGTTTTTAAATTCTTCTAAAGGTTTCCCCATTTTAAGATTGTCTTTCAATCTCAAAAGCCATCTCGATGAAAACCCCCAAATAATTTATTTTTATTTCATGCTTTAATGTAAAATTTGTTAAAGTATGGTTACAACATGCAAGCCATTTGTTTTTCCTGGAACAAATAATAAGCAAACAATAAAGAACATGGGGTTTGCAATCTGGAGACAAATTTAACAAAGGGCTCATGCAAACCTCCTATAGTTCACCACTGAAGCTATCATAATGGTCTTTTTTACCTCTTTTAATATTGCAAAAATCTAATGTTACAAGTATTAAGAATAGGCTAAATAGATTTTACTTGTATATATTACACCTATATTTGAAGATATCTAGAGAAATTTTAAGACACTTTCAAATCAGAGTAAATGTCAAGCAAGTTCCTTTCCATTTTAGAACTGACAGTAATAAAAAAGCTGATTTCCTCAAAAAGAAGGAACAAACCTGATAAGAGCATTAGTTTCCACTTTGTAAAACTTTTGACAAATTTAATTTGTAGATTTTTCATGCAGAATCATTGCAAACATGTAATAAAAAAATGTCGAATGCTATTTGTTTGAACAAATCCACCTGTGATTCCAGATTCTCAAAAACATATAGTAGTTGACACAAAATTGAAAATTTTGACAGACCATGAATTTAAAGATTAAAATAAATAAAAAAGCTTAGATTGATGCAGAGTTCGAATAATTCTTATCAATTTCAAGGATTATCTAATATATGCGCTTTAAAAACCTGGAAATAAAAACCTTTTCTCAATTTTTTTTACTGAAGAAGATTGTTTCTTTACTGAGAAGTTAATTCTTAAAACTGACACAAGATTTTATGCTAAGCTGCTATTTTTGCCTTATATTAATTTTATATGTTTTTTTTATTTAAGTATGACATACTTTTATCTGCTCTTGAATGTCAGCAATATTAATTTTTTTCAGACCACAGAGTATATCAAAATAAAGTATTTTGGAAGTAGATTTAAGTTTAAAACTATAAATTCTAATAGTATTGGAAGTCACTTTACAATATGTACCTACAAATGTTTTGATACATGCATATTTGGTTATATGATACCTATCTCCATACTACTTGATAGAGTACTCTAGTTGAGCTGCTTTTGTAATACCTACAAGACACAGAACAATTTCACTAGCATGATGGTCTCTAGAGCCATCGCAATTTTGTTTTGCAGATCAGGTATAGTATTACATGGTTATGACACAAATACTTTGTTCTTCATTTAATATTTTATGGCGATCATCAGACTAGATAAACTCAGTAAAATGTGTCAAAAAGCACATGCTTGGATTTAAACCTAACTATCAGCATTCAGCAGTCTTATCACTCATAGGCCTCTTTTTCAAATGATTATGAACTGCATATATATATATAATATGTAATACATTGTAAAGAAGATTTTCACATTGTACATGCCTCATGTTATGCTACTGATATTTTTTCTAAAAATCTATTTGTTACGTGGATTAATCCTTTACACACTTTTGATGTTTGTAAAAGTATTGCATATAGTCTTTTCTGACAAAACATTATTAAGGAAATCAAATATAAATTCATTACTTTAATTACACTAAGTTTCAAATATAAAAATTGGAAGGCTTTTCTAACATATTATGTACATTTCTCATGTGTTGAAACTGGGAGAGAATTCCAAATGTTATTAACTAAATAAATAATTTTTAAATTATATATTAATCTTTTAAAAAATACAATATACTTGAGATTTTTAGAATCAAATTTATTCAATGTGTTAAATTTCTTCAAAACCAAATATCAAAATGCAATACATTTAAAAAAAAATTTTTTTTAAATCAAATTATATTTTGTTAGTATTTAGGAACTTTCTGAAAAAAATATAAGCTTGAGGGCTTTGGTTCACTAAATTTCGGTCCCTAATATTAAAAAAAAGTAAAGCAATGTATCTTCCACACAGTAAAAGTTGAGAAAGACTTTTACATGTGCATTTGTTACTTGATGATCAGAAAATAAATGCTCTCTGTAATTTTCAGTGTTACAGAATGAAGTGGAACGTTCGAAGATTCATACCAGAGAATAATTTTTGGTTTTTAAGATACCACACGGTAAAAAGACGCGGGGATTCATTACTACACTTTTTTTTAGCTTAAAATTTTATTACACAGTTCACATGAGAATCCTACGAATTTTACATATTCACTCTGTTGCCTTTCAATACAGGTTAAAGTTAAAAAATCATTACAAATCCAAACGAAAAATATACAATCATGAGATGTACGAAAAGTTCCGTACCAGCGGAAAATGACTCAAAAACAAATCCTTTAATTCTTGGCATTAAAAATTGGTCGCCAAAAACGGTCTCCGGCGGTGGCTTATTCTGATTGGTTGAATTTCTTCAGTTCCCGGCGGGTTTTAGCCGCCCGTTCTCTCAAGCTAGAGATGAAAATCTGTTTAATTTCGAAAGTTGTTGCCACTGCTCGTTTTCAAGTCTTAGAGTCTGTTAATAACAAATTTTTGTGTTTTACGATGAAATAAAAATAACATTGCCAAATATTAAATATATTATTCCAGATTCCAAAAATTCGTGGGAAGCCATTTGAACTATTTTCATCTTCGTACGACTTTAATCAGCCGAAATATTAATTAAAAACTCTGAAAGCGCTAATTTTCTCATTCATTTTTCCAAGTGGCAACAGTCTAGCGCTTTGGATATAAAAATTTTTATTTCGAAAAGTGTTGCTACTGCTCGTTTTAAAGTTTGTTAGTCAAAAATTTTTTTGAAAAATCTATATATATGTAACGAAAAATGTCTGCTTGTATGTTTGTTTGCTTGTTCGCATTCCTAATTTCTGATCAATTATGATAAATTTTTTGCCACATTTAATCAACTAAAATTGATCACAGGGGAAATATTGGAGGGAACTTGAGTTTTTACGACCATTTGATAAGAAAGATGAAAAACATTAAAAATTGCGTGCCATTGTTGCTTATATAATAAGAATTAGTTAATTTTTCGGCTTTAGTGTAGAACTGTGTGCCCCTTCGATTAGGGACAAATTTTGTTCAGTTTTGGCAATGAAACCCCATTTATGGTTACCATGATAGTTTTAACTTTGTTTTAGCTTCTTGGTTTTTATTTTCAAGTGAAAATAAATCGATGTGTACATGGACAAAGTTAAGGTAGTGCACAATGGCTCGAGTTTGCAATTCTGGGATGTTTCTTAAGTGAAAATAGATCGATGTGCACATGGATACTGAGTTTGTGTAATTCTTTGACTTCTTATTTTGGTTTTGTGTAGCGGCTATCTTGAAATTATGTCTTCCGGTGTCGATTTTGCCGTCAAAAAGAATCGTCAAAGAAACAAGGGGCACCCAATTGCAAACTTTTACCAATTTTTCTATCGAAATTTGTTATATGGGTTCCGTATTGCATCAGACTGAAAAATATATGACTGTGAATCGTATTTTTTGCATCATTGTTAGAGAAGGATTACAGCGGTATCGTTCTCTCTGTTGTTAGATACATTACTCTCAATCTACCTTAACTGGCATCGGGTACTTCCGCTAGTCATTTAATAATGTATGCCTTTGTCAAATAAATATTTTAATGAGAATTTTTTTCTCTTCTAGCCAACAAGTGATATATTTATTGAGCTGCTTCATATAGTACTCCTTTTCACGCAATTTCGAAGACAACTTCCATCACTCATAAAACTATTCAAAACCCTTTCTTTCTAGTATGAGAAAACTAGACGTAAAAAATAATAACAAATGAATTTCCTGCACTAGCCAGATCATTAAGACACGTGCGGGTAACACTGGTTTAAGACACTTGTCTAATATGCTGCTACCCGTATATGGAGTTCATTTCGAACACTCGTTCGTGACTTCCGTAAGGTAATGAAAACGGACATGTAAGTGCGCGTGCAGATGAAAGGAAAACCAACTGTTATTAACACTACCGCAATTGCGTCAGGAATGCTTTCCCGTTAGCTTTATTTTCTGTTCTTTTGGGAGGTGTGGTATTATCTGTTACGTAACAGAACATCTGCCTTTTCATGCCAAGGTTTCCTTTTAAATATACCACCCGTTGAGAAAAAAGCTACACATGACATAACAACAAGTGCACTGATACCATAGAAAAATACCTAAATAGAATAATCCAAATACAATCAATTCATTTATTCAATATCATGTTCTCAAAACATACACTTTTTGTCGTACACTAATTTTACATAGGAGACAATTAAAATGAGAAAACTTCTAAAAAATACAAGGTGTTTATAAAGTCCCGGACCCATTTTGATGTTTAATAACTCATAAAGTAATGAACATATAAACAAACTTATGGCATTTATTGATGGAATAATTTATATATTTTCGTTTTCAGGTTTGAATATCTTTACTTTTGCAAATATCGTCTGCGAGTGTGGTTAAATTCAGATAATTTCATTTTCCAGTCTAAATATCTGTATTTTTCTAAATATCGTCTGCTTATTAATTGCATTTTTCTCTCTTTTCTCTCTTTCATCTTTCTGGCATTGTTAATCGCCATAATGTGCGCATATGGGGATCTGAAAACCCCCATGAATACCGTGAGGCACAAGGGGATTCCCCAAAGGTTAATGTGTGGTGTGGACTAATGCACGACCGAGTCATTGGGCCTTTCTTTTTTACAGAAAAGACGGTCTCATCAATCGTATACTTAGACATATTGGAAAACTTCGTATTTCCACCACTAGAAGAGCTTCAGCCACATATCTTTTTGCAACAAGATGGTGCACCACCTCATTGGGGTACCATCGTTTGTAGTTCTTTGAATGACCATTTTACAGGAAGATGGATTGGGCGAGGAGGTCCAATTCCGTGGCTACCCAAATCACCTGATGTAACGCCGCTGGCCTTTTTCCTTTGGGGATTTGTAAAGGACAACATTTACAGGAGGAGAGTGTCGAACATGGATGACCTAAAAGCCAGAATTACAACCGCAATAGCCTCTGTGGATGGCGACATGCTTGCCGGTACCTGGCGTGAAATTGAATATCGACTAGATATTCTCCGTGCGAGGAAGGGGGCGCACGTTCGAGTCTATCTAACGATTTATGTTATTAATTTTAATGTGTCTTTATTATTTTATGAGTTAGTAAACATCAAAATGGATCCGGGAGTTTATAAACACCCTGTATATCTAGTTACTTAAATTAGAGCTGGATTTTTATTCTTTTATTATATAAATTTAAAATAAAATTTAATAGGCTTTTTAAGGAATTTTTACTGCTAGATCTTATAGATTCTGTTGTTTCTTTTATTTTTAATGAAATTATTCTTCCATATCGCATATACATTTTGTAAACTAGAGCTAGATATTTATTGTTTTATTCCATGTATGCGGATTAAAGGATACGTTTTTAAGCTTTCCAAAGATAAATATTTCTGTTTCATAATTCAAAAACGCTGTGAAATGCATGTTTTTTAAATTCCTGAGAGCGAAATAAGTAACATTCTTAAACGAAAAAGGAACCGTCAGTCAGTCATTATTTCTACAACGAAAGAAGACCGCAAACGAATTCCCGAAAAAAGGGCTCACTGTTTCAATGTTTCTAAAGAAAATCGTTAGTACAAGCTAAAAACGATAATGTTCATCAACATTTCCGAGGCATGTGGCTGAACGCAGAATAATTTGTAGAACCCTTTACAAAAACTTAGCAGAAGATACATGGAAATACATTGTGAACCTTTGTCAGGACTGAGTGTTCGGTGCATACTCTTGGCGAACATATTCGTGAGTAAGTTGAAGTCCTGATCTTGAACAGGGAGCTGAATGCAAGTATATGTTCTGTGGTAGAATACTGTGATTAAGTGGTAGAATAACTGCACTTAAGAAGGATTTAAAATCCTCTTTTATTAAACCACAATTATATACAGCCACTTGCCAACTCGAGAGGGATGCAGAAAATAATGACCGCACTTGGGTCTAAACTGAACAATCAAATAATTTAAACTAAAGTTAAATAGAAATTAAGTAATCATTGCTCACAGAGCTATAAACGCGAGGTTGGCCTCTATGCTAAATGGTCCGTAGCAAGATTTAACTAATACTAACGCACTTAGATTTACTTCAATAAGTAATAGAGTAACAGCGCTAAGGCTTAGAATTTAAATATTAGGTTGTCAGGCGAAAGTCGAAAAGTGATCTGAGACTAAAAGCTCTCTCACACTGAGTAGTTCCTTGCTAACGGTTAAATACCAAAACTTGGCTCCACTTCAAATTAGCATAAAGCTGAAACGCGCGCTCATTCTAACGCGAAGTTGAAATAAGACATCATAGGAAAGAAGAAATTAAAATAAAACTTTGTTAGTTTAAACTAAAACCTCACACCTTGATGAAGCATAGGTTTACCTAATGACTTCAACAAAACAAAAGCTCTCTTTATAACCAAAAACGAAAAGATAAGTGCACAAGTGGTTCCGTTAATGCAAAAGAAGTTTCGGTAAAAGGTTTATGTCTGTCTCTGGATTCTCTTCCAACAGGAAATTAAAAATAAGAAGGGAGGAAAAAATTTTTAAATCAACCCAATGTACTATTAACAGAAAATTTTACGTCTGGTATTTACAGAAAGAATAACTCATACTTCGAAAACTACTACTGCATTCCTTGAAAAAAATGAAGACTGATACAGGTATCGCATACATACCTTCTCAACATATTCCTGCGAAGTCCATTGTTATTTCACCTATGGACTACTGCGCTTTATGGTAGTCTCTTGAAATAAAAATTTCTCTAAACTCAAACCTACTCGATTGATGGACTTTGGAGAGTAGTGGAACAGGAATGGAAATCAATACCTCTGGAAATTTAACAAAAAACCCTTTTACTATGGAAATCATGATGCAGACTTATAGTCCAGATGAAAAGCTGCCAGAATAAATCTTTGAAAAAATGTTGTTTACATTTCAAACAATGATTAAAAGCCTCCGAATTAATTCTAAAAATGTGCAAATACCCTCTTCCTTCTTTTATAATACAAACTGATGGATTAGCGGAAAATTGTGGAAAATCGATTGAAATCTTAACTAAATCCTAACCTAGTACCAGGGAATCGGAGATTTATCCAACGAAAAGTTAAAGAGCCAAAAATTAATATTTCAAAACTTTCAGTTGATTCTGAAGAACGATTTGTTATAAAAATTAACCCTAAGCTGTTTGGAAAGTCATTAGGACACATAAATAATAATGGGCGATCCACAAGAATGTAATTCTTCATCAACAAGACAAAACGAAAATGCTACTGATATTCGTGCAGTCAATATTATCATATTGGAATAATGCTATATTTGGAAAAAAGCCAAAAATGAGTATCTTTGATCCAATTAACGAATTACCGCGAGGTGAAATCCGAATAAAGAACTGAATATGAAAATCATCTTGCCTTTTCTAGGGGGACTAGAAACATGCGGTTTGAGACGTTTCTTTGCCTCCTGGGTGGAAAATTAAGAGTGTATAGAAAATAATATAGAATAGCACATGTATTTAAACATTTTTAACGAAAACGAAAGCATCTGCGGGAAAACTTAGACTGCGAAATAAGTTCAAGTTCTATTTATCTGTAAAGATCCTAAGCATGTAGTCTCAAATGCTCAATTATTGTTACTATATGTCTGAATTATACTGTTATTATACGTATATAACGTCTTGAATTTATCACAATTTCTCCATATTCTCCGAAGCTAAATCCTATCGATCATGTATGAAGTGTGTTGGAGAAAAAAATAAAAAAAATCATGATGTTTCTTCGAAAGCTGAAATAAAAGCAGTTTTTATGGAGGAATGGAAAACGAAAAGGAACATTCTTACACGAAAGAGTTAACAAAAATACTTTTAATAAGTTTTTCAGAACAAGCGAGTTTTAAAATAGATAATCATTAGCACACGTAAAATAATAAACTGATTCGCCTAATATTTTGTAACTTGTATTTGTAAATAAAATTTGAAAACACAAGTAGTGTTCGGAAACAGATACGAGCCACTACAGTCTGCTATCTTCATAAACAAATAGTTCCCTGCCACACATTTGTTCCACATTCCATATATTCTACATACATCCTGTTCTTTTGCTTCACTCTCATTTATACATTGCTCGGTAAAGTTTATTTTGTAGTACTGCGTTGACAACAATCGTTGAGATTAAAAGCATATTTAGGATATCTTTCATTTAATCCTTCTTTGTTGCATATCGCATTGTATACACGAATATTTGTGTAAACGCATATTTATTCCCTATATATAAATTTGTTATATATATATATATATATATATATTCATTTTACGTGATAACATTTTCTATTTGTTCTTGAATTAATTTTTTCAAACTGGATATAAAAATTGTTTTAAAATAATAACAAACAAATATTTTTAAAAATATGAAAGCTTTCAGATTTTGCGTTTTTTAACACAAAATGTATGGTTTGGAATGTTTCTCTACCTCTGGGGTGGAAAATTAAGAGTGTATAGAAAATAATATAGATTCTGAGTTACCTTTATTTACTAAATGTCATGTTCTTCGCCTTAAACCATAAAATTCAATTCAACATCAATATCGCAGAGTAGTTCTAAAATGAGTACAGTGGCTCCCAAAAGTGTTCGTACACTTGGATTTTCATTGAAATAGAGCTCTATCCATTAATTAAAAGTAAACTTTCTGAATGGGATGTTAATAATAAGATCTATAATGCATTCGTAACTAAATTACATGAAATATTTTTAAAATATAGCGAAACTTTATTTTTAAGAAATTAATAGTCAAAAAATAACAAACATTTTATCTCACAAAAGTCTTCGTACACTGCAAAACAATCTTGACATATTAGTAAATATTTTAATTTTCCGTTAAATTAATATTTAGTAGGATATCCTTTAGCATCCACAACAGCTTTTAAAAGTCTGAGAATAGATCTTACTAGTTTTTTTGTAATTTCTGTATCAATGTTCATCCATTCGTCCATCATGACTGTTTTGAGTTCGGTTTTGGTTTTGACGTCGTGTTTCCTACTCTAACCTCTAGTTCTTTCCAAATGTGTTCTATGGGGTTTAAATCTGGCGACTGAGGTGGTGTTTTTGAAACTTGGGAACAATTATGGAGACACCACAGGCAAACGTTGAGATCCGCATGCTTAGGATCGTTATCATGATTAAAAATAAAGTTGTTTCCAATACCCAAATTTTAGGCTGATAATTTTAAATTGTCTCTTAAAATATTTGAATAAAAACAATGATTCATTATGCCATAAATAAATACCAAATTACTTAGTCCTGATGCTGTCATGCACCCCCACACAAGAACACCTCCACCACCATGCTTAACTGTTCCGACAAAGTTTCTAGAATTAAGTTCCTCATTTTGTCTTTTCCATACAGTTATTCGACCATCGGAAACCAAAATGCTAAATTTGCTTTCGTCAGAAAATAGGACATTATTCCATTACGTCTCGAGTGTATTTATCATTGATTTTGCGAATGAAAGCCTAAGCTGTCTGTTTTTCTCACTAACAAAATTTTTTTTACGAGCAGAACGCCCATGTAATCCAGCTTCTCTGAGAACTCGGTAACAGTTTCACGTGAAATTGAAGTAGAAAACTTTGCATTAAATTCTGCAGAAACTCTTACAGCACTCAAACGTGGGTTTTTCACAAATTTTCTAATAATAAATCTCGCATCACATTTAGTTAACTTTCTCGATGGACCTTTTCTTACCTTGTTTTCAATACGATTTTCTTCTTTAAAGCGTTTTATCACATACTGCACTGTAGAATGGGATAAATTAACTAATTTAGCGATATTTCGAATTGATTTACCACTACTTGGGTGAAAATTATCAATTTTCGAATGCTGTTTGTAATTTGTTTACGACTGAGACCCATTTTTCAATAATAAATATAATATTATGAAGTAAACAATAAAAAAGTAAAGCAAATGATTTTTTAAATGCCACCGCAAAGCAAAAATTAAAAGAAGAGACAAACGATCATTCTAATTTTGATTTTATCCAAAAATATTTGAGTGTACGAAGACTTTTGTGAGATCAAATTTTTGTCATTATTTGATTATTAATTTCTTAAAAATAAAGTTTTCTATATTTAAAAAATATTTCATGTAATTGCGTTACGAATAGATTATAGATCTTATTATTAAAATCTCATTCAAAAAGTTTACTTTTAATTAATGGATAGAGCCCTATTTCAATGAAAATCATAAACGTACAAACACTTTTGGGAGCCACTGTATATCTTTAGAATTTCCGATACACAGTCTCGTGAGCTGGAGATAATGTTTTTTTTTCGTACAATGTTGCCATTGCTCGCTTTAAAATAGTTAAGTTTCTTAATAAAAAATTCGTTAAAGTGTTAGAAAATATGAAATCGATAATAAAACAAATTCCAAATCTGGGCTTTCGGATGCCCATATTCGAAGCAGGATTACGTTATTAAAAATTTGGTGGCTCCAGGTACCGTTGTTTTACCACAATGCGAGAAACATACGTACATTTATTCAGATTCTTCGTTGTTTAATTTCTTTGAATATAACTCAGGGCGATAATATTTGGTGGCAATAATTTGAAAAGTGCTATGGATATTTAAAGTGAATGGAAGCAAAATGACAAGACGGAATTAAAAGCCCTTCTGAGCTAACGCTCCTTTGTGCTAATAATCTAAACCAGTGCAAACGAAATAGAATTTTCAAGTATTTTTAAATATTAGCATAGTTCTTTTAAGCTTCCAAACATTTATAGCTTCATTTTCATATAGACTAAGAAATGATAGAAGTGATTATGTTAGACCTATAATAGAAGCTTTAAAAATTAAGCTTTTAAAATTTTGCAAAACGAAAGAAGGAATTAGTACAAATGCAAAACATACTTTTTATGAAAACTTAAGAACTAAATTGCTTAACTTGAATATTAAATTTAAAAATTATAAGAAATCAATTGCTTTCCTTGTATGCATTCTTGTTATGTAAATAGCCTGCAAGTTCAATAAGCAGTCGAAATATTTGTAGGTCAGATTCTGGCGATGCCTTCATCGATATCTAAATAAGATTGTATAACTGAACCAATTTTGAAGAACTCTTTCCGTTGAATCCACTATTAAATAGCACTCTTTTTGATTTCTAGCAAATTTGAGACACATTCTGTCAGGTATTTCTCCCGCCTTCTTCGCATGCCTTCGTTATGTGGTGGTCTGCATGCTCGACGCGTGACCGAGAGGTCCGTGGTTTGATTCGCGGTGAAGGCATTGCTTATTTTTCACCTCTCCTGCTTCGTAATAACCTAATGTCTCTACAATTCTCATAATTTTGTAATAGTGCTCCATTTCGTTATTGTTTTCTAACCTCATATCTGGGAAAGGAGAGAATTGTTGCAATTTAACTGTCATGTGAAGTCCTCTTTTAAAACTCAACAGCAGAGATAATGAAATAATTTTAGTTCAAAAATCAGTTTCTTTTAGATCCCCTTCCCAGTTAAGATACGTTTTCTTCACTGATGCAGAACCTTGAGTATAATAGTGATACATAGATTATGTAGAAAATTTTAGGACTAACTGATTTAACTTTGAAAGCCTACCAAATGATGATTGACAACATTTATTACTATGACATTGTAAGATCGTGTGCTCTTTGGTAGCATAAACTATACTGGATCCTACTAAGGAACCTTGCTACTTCTCGCATATGTGCAAAGGAAACCAGCACAGAAGGGGGGGGGTAAAAATAACCCTTTATTATTATTCAAACTCTGAACGACTGATGAGTTAAACATCAGTAAATACACTGCTCACAAAGCTGTCTTTAAAGTTTATGGAAAAAATAAAAATTTGCTTTTGTTTTGCTTCTCACCCATTGATTACAAAAGATGAAGAAGATCGAATCTCTGCTTGTAATGATTTGATCCAAATGAAAGATATTAATTGTGATTTTGTTTAAAACAAATTGCAAATGAAGATAAAATTGTGATGCTTATGATTCTGCGACAAAATGGTAGTCGTCTTGAGCTGCAGGAATTTCGCTGCAACTGTAGAAATTTCAGTCTAAGAAATCTGGAACTGATCATATTATGATTCTGTTTGGATTTGAAAGGTAACTAACAAGATCCTTGAAAGTCAGGCGTTTAGCATGACTTAGAAGATCGCTGAAATAATTTACTTACTGGACTAGACCTTCTACACAGAAGACTCTCTTTGATGAGTATGTATTTATCAAGACGCAGTGGAGGAGTTCTGAACCGAACCCAACGCATTAGCTTTAAAAACCTTCTGTCAAATATCTACTTTATGTTGCAAGGTAATGTGCTGTCACACAGATCAATTCTCATTAGGAAATTTCTAACAAAGAGAACCATCGCAATTTTCAATAATCCCCTTGTTCATCTGTAGATTGCATCAGCTTACGTGAACTGAAAATCATTATTCTAATGATTTAGAAAATCGTATGCAGAGACATAAATAGTAATATCAAAGATAATTTCTGCTGAGGAATCAAGTAATTGCATGAACGTGCCAAATGCTATGTAGATTTACAAGAATTGTACATTGCGGAGGAAAAAAAAGAAAGAAAGAAAAAAGAAAAAAAAGGGGAAGTTCTGTACCTCCCGTTCTACTGGACCGATTGACGAGATTAATTATGACTAAATATTAAATTCTATAAAATTTGATGAGAAATTTACAGAGAAATTAAAAAAATTATCTTGGCGATTTTTTTCAGTTTGCGCCAAGAATAATTCACTTGGCGTAATTCTTAATTTAAGAGCATCTTAATTCGAAATTCTTAATTTATGGCAACCTACTTACTTTCTCTTTTTTTTCATTGATGAACTAGCGGGAAAAAGTTCATCGTTCATTCTTTCAAATAATTTTAACAAAGTGCGTAAACCACATTTTCGTTATTATCGCTTATAATAAGTAAGCCAAATTTCAAAACGCGCTAATATGTAAATTCACGTATATCTTAGAAAATTTTGAATAAAACACTTTGATTTTTTCAGCTGTGCCTAGAAATACATCTACTTTAAGATGATATTAAAAATTTTATTGGTTATGATAAAAACCTTTTTTACTAGAAAATTTGTAAAAAATATTTAAAAATACAAATTTGAAAAATAAATCATAAAAAATGGGTGAATTCTATTTGGATTAAGCCTAGATTTCGAACTCTGGAAGGAGGAATCAAGTAAGTTTGATAAAAAAAGAGATATTAATAAATATATATCAAATTCAATTAATATTGAGAAGCTAAAATTTTCAGTGCTAATTTTTTAAAAACTACTCGTGCGAGTTTTTCAAAACTTGGCAGTTTGGCATAATTTGAGTCGTAAAATCGGAATATGGAATAAATTTGCATGTCATCTCAGAAAACGTCCGATTTTGTGTGAAAGTACTTATATTAGAACAGTACTATATGTAAATCTAATACATAGCTTAAGTCGCGTTTTCGAGACATGAAAAAACAAGTTGAATTGTGTTAATCGGTGCGGTAGAACGGAAGATATACAACTGTCCCATTTTTCTTTGTACATTGAAAATGAATAAAGTTATAAGGTATTTCTTCCGTCTTCTTCGCATGCCTTCGTGGTGTAGTGGTCTGCATGCTCGGCGCGTAACCGAGAGGTCCGTGGTTCGATTCCCGGCGAAGGCGTTGCTCATTTTTCATGTTTGATGCTTCGTAATAACCTAATGTCTCTACAAAGTCAAATACCAAAAATCCGCCGACCTGAAATCCGCACTGCCTCTCAAAATATAAACATTGAATTTATAGGTTCCAGAAACCGCAGAATGAAGAATGAAATACTGAAGAAAAAATATTTATCCAATAATGACGTCATAATTACCGAATCCTCAAATCTTACAATTACCGAATAATGATTCTGTGTTAGTGGCAGAAAAAAGATCTTAGCCCAGAAGAAGTTTTTAGTATGGAGGATGTGTTCAGATGAGCCAACACTGGAATATTAGATAACCGATGATGAAATCATTGGCTCTGTTTTGAAGTCGCCACAGCAAGAAAACGATTCCGACACCGACACAGATAATGAATTTGGGAGTGAGAAAATATCTTTTAATAAGGGTTTGGAACATGATGAAAAATACCTAAAACATTTAGAACAACAAAGCTGTGTCACAGAGCAAGAGATTATGACCCTGTAGAATTTACAAAAAAAAAACCTACTCTGGAGCACCTTAAGTTTTAAAACAAACCTCGATCAGAAAAATGTTTTAAACAAGTAAAAAAATGAAATATTTTATGCTTTACTAGTATCCCTTATTTTTACACGTCTCTATTGTATATGTCCTTCCTGTCCTTCCTGTAATGTAAAATATTCCTGTAATCACTAATATAAATGAATAATATAATAAATATATATATATATAATAATTTAAAGCATATAATAAAATAATGTAATAATGTATATTATTGTACATAATAATTTAAGTAAATGTATCTAATATGCCTTATTTATTTTGCACTTTTAGTCTGAATATTACGATTTGGCTTTTCTGTTCTGAAATCCGCAAAATCCTAAAATCCGCACAACCTGTGGTCCAAAGCATTGCGGATTTCTGGACTTCTACTGTAACATATTTACAAGGATTGTACATTGAAAATTAATAGTGAATATGTCATGTTTCTTTGTATGTTCCCTTCAATAGACAAGAGAAGCCTTATGTTGTTATGCTTTGAGTGCAGACATAATTAGTACATTAATCATCAGAAGTGCTTACGTGAGAAGGGATGCACTGACGCATGAATATTGAAATATATTAAACTTAACCTATTCAAATCCAAAGAAGTTTTCACTTATACATGCAGTCATGCAATGCAGCGAGAGATATAGACGCTCCAGATATAAAAATCACATGACTGAATTTTGCGACTGAAATATATCTAACTGAATTCTTTAGTCGAAAATATTTTTTCCGGTTATCTATTCGAATCCTTCCATTTTCATTTTGAAATAAGAGAGAGGCACGCAGTCTTCAGAGACAAAGTCAAGAATTCGTATTTCGTAACAAGTCACGTCCCGTAAGTCGTATTTTCAGTTTTTGGAAACAAAGCGTATCCTGTCCTTGTTATTATCTTTTACTGTTTGTTCCGTAAGAATAGACTTTCACATTACACATAAATGTCTTCGATTCAAATTCCAGACGCCACAGAGACCCAGACAAACTCCGTTTTCTCTATTTTTGTACATAATCTTCGATTACTTCACTAAGTTTACTTCATTATATATGCCAGTTATGCTTTAAATCACCGTCACGGATGGTATGATAAACAGAAATTCCACTTCACGTCTCAGGGGGCCAGTTCAAATGCCAGAGAAGGCATGGATTGTTATAAATCAACATTTGAACACTAGAACTTCGTCGGATGAAAAGATTGTTATGTTTTAAAGAAAAGACAGAGTTTTATTTTAAGAGAAACACAGTTATTTTTCCTTAATATCGCTTCTACATTAGTCAGTTCCTAACAGATTGTAAATTAGTTAATACGTATAAATACAGTGTTTTGGAATTTGAGAGATAA